>JAHPZR010003963.1:5000-15966 GCA_019787425.1 Platygyra sinensis
TTGGGAGAGGGGGCGGTTTTGATTTAATTGCCCCGCTGACTTTCCTCCCATCTGTCATTTCACTGGCTTTTTCCACTGGTTGCGGGTTTTCGATTTCTTTTTTATTGCGTGACAGTGAAAACGATCTTTGGATTCTTGCAGCTGACATTGAGCCTTGTTACCTCAACAGAAGTGAACATGAAATCACAGGTGTTACGTCTCCATGCCACTCTCTTATTCATCTGCGTTGCTTGTTTTGAGATGCATGGAGCAGTACAGGAGGTCTGTAAGACCGTACCGTATGATGTGGATGTTAGAGTTGTCGGCTGTCAGTCGAGAACCGTCCAACTTAACATTTGTGCAGGAACCTGCCTTTCTGAGGAATCCTGGGCCAGTGAAACATGTTGGTGTTGCAAGCCTGCTAGCAGAAAATCTGTTGATGTTGAAATTCTATGCCAAAGTGGAAACGGTGCTTATATACAACACAAAACAGTGTACGAACACGTCCAATGCACTTGTTCGAGATGCTTTGAAAACTAAATTATGAAGGGTGTTATTCACGATAGTGGCCTCTATTTGGGATATTCCTTTGTGGTGTAAATGAGACACATTCATATATATTATTAACTGGTCATTTAACCTAAAATCCTGGCCAAATGGACATGAAGAGACTTATAATTACGTTGGGTTACCAAATGGACTCGCCTGTTTCCTCGCAAGTACTAGAAATTAAAACATTTCAAGGCTGCGGGCTCAGTCTCGCGCGGCTAATATCCTGTAATTCATTGGCTAATAGATTGCTTTAACAACGACTAGACGTCACTCAACTTGCGTTGACTTAGGTTGGGTGGCCAAGCAATGAAAAACTCGCAGACTTGCGTGCGAATTTGATCTGGAAGAAAATGAGCGCAAGTCATCGCAAGTCAATGCAAGTGGACGCAAAGCCTGGCAAAACGGAGTCGCCGTTTTACTTGGCGCTGTTGGTGAGTTTGGCGAGTCTGTTTGGTCAGGGCTTTACCATTTTCCATTTTCGGTCGAAACTAAGAATATACCCCTCTCAGCCTTTTAGAGACTCTCAAGTTTCATCGGCATCACAAAGGACACTCAATACTCCGCGGTTCTATCGTGAATTAGATTCATCAAGGTAGCAATATTCTGTAATACTGAACAGAAACATGAATGACCTAGGCATACCCATCGACATTAATGTTCTCTATTAAGATTTAAAGTTACGATATAGTCTTCAAAAGAAAAGAAAAAAAAGATATTAAATAGAGCTGTATTGATTACAAATGTAACTAAGCGCTGGATCACTGTGAATAAGTAATCTGTTAGATTCCGTTTGTTTAGCGATACTGAGATTAAACAGTAGCAATGAGGGCGCTGTGTAGTATGGGAAGGGAGTCGAGATGTCTTTTCCATAACAACCCGCGAGTTGTCCACTGCTGGTATCCAATCCCTACTCGACTGCAAGCGCAATGAATAAGTGCCTGGAGGTCTCTTCCCCAGGCGTTACATGGGATGTCACGGAGAGTCGTTGTGTGACATCTCGTAAAACGGCCACAAGAGTATATTTAGGCGAATGTTCCGTTTAGGCACCCGAAGAATTGCGATTTCTACAATGATTTCTTCGCTTCTTCAGTCTCCGAAATTAGACGCTTATTCTTTATCCTTGCCCTGATTCCATGAGCTATTAAAAAAGGGAAACTCTACATCAATGTAGCTACATTTTCTTCTTGTGTGTGAGCCCAAGAAACGAACCATAAATTCCAGTTAAGGTCATTCCCCAGTATTGCATTGCGCATCCCTACTGCGCATAATTTTACGCGTGATCAGCGCGCGCGCATTAGAAAATGGCGGCTTTTTCTTTACGACTGGACCTCGCCGAAGAGGTAAATCGACATTTTCTCGAAAACGAGTACCGTGACCTATCATTTTTTTCTGTCGTTTTGATTTGATTAGTAAATTTCTCTATGTAAAATAAATATGGGCCAATTCTCAGTTTTGAGAAAAAAACAATCGTCGGAAACGTGAATTTAGCAAGCAATCGTGGTGCTTTTATAAGGGTTTATATGGTATAAACAAGGTGCTGTTGCTCCTAAACGAACATGGGGACCCCTCATTTTTATTTCCAAATTTAAGTTCCTATAATGTAAACAATCAATTGGCAAAGTTTGAGAAAAATCTCAGTTTAGGTTCTATTTCAGTGGAATGACCTTAAACAGAGGTAAACAAACCGAGTAATAATTTTTTGCTATTAATTTTGATTTTACGTTCATTCTCGAATTCATAGATGAGGAATATATGTTTTTTTCTTATCGTCTTGAAATCAATAATGTTTTGTCGGCAGGCTTTGTGTTTAAAGCGAGGTCTCTTTCCCGCTGATAAAGAAGCAACCGCCCGCAAATGATCCATGTTTGTTAACTGTTGTCTGCTTTCGGCAAACTTATTCTGATACTGGACAATTTAAAGGTACTGGACAACTACAAGATCTTACTCTTCGAAAAATTTCTGTCCAGTAAAAATATTGGAAAGGAAATCTCTGAACTGTTAAAAATGGTCGTGATATTACGGAGCCATTTTTGTCGCATCAGTCCGGCCAAAACACAACCAGTTGTGTAATTTACGTTCAGTGAGCGATTACATCACAGTTTTGGCCTGTTAATAAAATATTACTGGCTGTTTCGCTACACGGAGCTGAGATCACAGGATTCATTATAAGAGTTTGAAGTCTCGCTGAGGAAAAATCAAGTTTTCTTGAAGATTTTCTCCGTTTATTTGTCGCAGTTTTTTCTGCGGACTTCGGCTCAAATGAAAGGTAAGGTGGTTTTGACCCTCTTCTACTAGTTTTATTCGCTCATTTTGATCCTGTGTTCAATATGTATGCGAAGCAAATACGGGACAGGAAACATGGCGGGGGTTTTTGGCTTTAAGGGTTTAATTCTTTACCTTGTGGGCAGTGTTCTTCTCTGAGATGGTCAGAGTTTGCAAAAACCTGATGGAATATTTTGATGTTTTCTTCGTGCACTTTGAAAATAATGTGTTTGAAGCGTTTGTCGCATAGCTTTGGAGGCTTCGCTAGTCTTGTGGGTGGTGCTATTGTTTACTAAATTGCCGGATCAAAACACAACAGTGAATCATTCATGGTTAGCAGGTCAAACAAAACATGTTCAGGTGAAAAGAGAATCAGAAACAAAAATCTCTCCCAAAAACTATTTATTTGTTACGACAAAATAATTCAACTCCAAATTATGTAAAGGGAAGGTTCAGTCTTTGATCTTTCTCTGTGCTAAAACTTGCCTCTTTATATATAAAAAATACTGTTTCGTTTGGTAATTTTAATTTATGCTCGGCTTGGTCTGTATTCGACACTTGTGTGATCAACGAGCAAGCCAGTTGTCAAACTCCACAAAGTCAAACAATTAACCGTCAACTTCAAATCTATGAGTTACTGCCATACGTTTATATATATTCCTCGCAAGAATAAATTAATGATCAAAACGCAAATATGCTTTGCAGCCAATGTTATGATATACAGGGAAATCGTTATAAAATTTGTGTTTTAGCATTAGATCTTTATCATCTGTAGTATTCATAGTAAAGTCAGATTGTGGGATTGTCGCCACCCGAGTTAACAAATCGGAACTTTTCCACACTACGCAAAAATTGATCAATTAAGGCCGGTTTGAAATAAACTTGTGCTAACCTGTTGGGAGGAGGCCCCCAGAATTTGCTAATCTAACGGTTTCTAAGACGAGGAAATTTCGTAGAAGTACCGATAAAAATCCAACGAAACCGTGAAATTGATAGAAATATATCTTGTTCACTAAATCGTTATATAGGTTAACGGAAATTTTAAGCCAAGGCTATCTAAATTCTTTGGGCTTTAATTAATAAACTGCATTACCTGGGAATTATTTAGAATATTTTTTTTCCAATGTTTCTCGGCGAAAATAAGTACGCCAGATGCCAGATGTCAGATAGTCTTGGGGAATTTCCGTTAAAAAGACATTGGAAAGTTTTCAAAAATGTCACGAGACACTAAAAATTTGAGGCCGGTTTCACTAAGAAGATTATCTAGCAATTTCCATATTTTCTTACCATGATATCATAATTCTGACACAATGTGGCTTATTTTACTAATTCAAAGTGGTAAAGTTGTCGCCCCTTCAAAATCAATCAAAGGTGGTTTATCCCCACTGGCATCATTGTCTTGCGAAAGCTATTCATGTTTCGTGCGATACCGCTCGAAATGAACACATGCTGACCGCAATTCACGCGAACAAGCTATAACTTGCAACCAAGGGCGTAGCCAGGGGGGGGTCCTGGGGTGCCCGTGACCCCCCCTTTGTAAGCCTTTTTGTAAGCAAACAACCTACAATATTCAGGTGACAATCTGATGAGTACCCTCTGTATGAGTCAGTGTGACCCCCCCCTTTGAAAAATCCTGGCTACGCCCATGCTTGCAACGTAAACTACTAAAATGGTGGAAGTTACAGGGTTAGAATCTTTACGATTACCAAAAATTATGAAAGAAGTGGAGAATCTTGCCAAGTTTAAATTTTCATGAACTTATAATATGCTTTCAAGAAAACCAATATTGCAACAGCTAAAATGTTAAACCAATCCATATTTTTGCTGTTTGTTTTGATCAGTTCCACACTTCAGAAACGAAAGCAAGCGTAAATTTATGAAGTTCAGTTAGGGCGTGGTCAATGAGATCGCAGACAGATCATGCAGTCGAACCTCACAACAACGACCGTTGTAGAAAACTGACCGGTATAGGGAGGTAGTTGTGTAGCATGGCGCCTTTTTTGCTGGGTGCGAATTATTTTTCATTCATAAAAAATGCTTATTGTAGCGTGTAATTAGGTAACAATGAAATATATCAATAAAATAGAAACTAAACAGAAGCAGGCCAGCGGAGTTGTAGGGATCAACTTTCGTCACCTTTTACAGTAAAAATTTGGTATTGTATACACCACTCGTCAGTGGTTAATTAACTGGTTATTATAGGGGCCTTTAGATCGGAGGACGAGGACGACTACGAGTACGAGTTTTCCGTACTGAACATGCGCATAAGGTTTGGAGGCCGACATTTTCGAAGTGCGCGTGCTCAGAACAGAAAACTCGTACTCGTAGTCGTCCTCGTCCTCCGATCTAAAGGTCTCTTTATTAGAGAGCTTGAGCAAACCACGACGACGACGGCAACGAGTACGTCGCCGAACAAAAGGTTTCAAGAATGAGCAGAACAATAGCTGCGCACGTGCGTTATAAATCTTTGTACATTTCTTTGCCGTCCTGTGCAAAACAACAACGTAAAATGATCAAGTTCTGCGTCGTCTACGGAACGTGGACGACTTGCTACGGCTCATTTTTCGTATTTCCATTAAGAATTGAACGCCGCCATTGCATATTTAGCTTGAGCATGTTTTCAGAGCCACCGGTGTACCGAACAGATCTAGCCGACAATCGCGTATTTCGTTGGTAAAATATCAATTCATTTTTTACTTGGCATCGTCGTCGTCGTTCCTTATAAGCTCCCTTATAATTTTCGCGGATGGGACGCACTTTAGTGGCCGTTGCTAAGCGATTGACCTGAAAACCTCGCTCAAATTTGTCATCCAATCAGAAGGGACACCAAAACCAATCATGTCAATTACGACTCGTTCGCACGGGTTTTTCCGCGCTTCAATTCAGTTTATGTATTTTGATTGGTCCACTGACCAGATTGGCTGTATCCTTTGTGATTGGCCAGAGTCATTACCTTGACTTTCGTTTTACGATACCGCAATTGATAAAAAATATATATATATATATATAGCAAACATCTGTTTTCTCATTAAAATATCAGTACATGGTCTAGCTAACGGGTGGTGAAAATATATATTACAATCAATAAGGAAGAGATTTAAATTTTGGACTGAAAAATGTTCTTGATATTTTACTGTTTGAAGAAATCTGAATTGAACGAAAGGGCTAACAAAACTACAAGTTTTCTACCTGGAGACTTTCTTATGACAAGTTCTTAAGGTTACTTATTCAGTGTTAGCAGCAACTCGCAAAGTTTCGCTAAGGTAATGAGAGATTTGAAAACACAGCTTTATTTTTGCAGTTAGATCTAATCCGTCACGAGAATGGAGCTTTTTGAGAACGCTCTTCAAACCGGAGGAACGAAATTGAAAAGGCTGGCTTTCCGCTTTCGTATGTTTTAGTCTGCATACTACACTAGATATTCCGTTCAGTTTTATGAAGTGACTACGGTTATTTCCTCTGCCCCCTAGATGGAATGCTAGTCCATCGCAGAGTTACCCCCAGCATTTAATTCATACACTCGGGTGGAGAGAGGCATTGCCAGGGTAGAGTGTCTTGTCCGAGAACGCAAAACAATATCCGCGTCCAGGACTCGAACCCAGACCACCCCGGCGATCCGGAGACGAGCATACCAAGGGCGCGTTCGTTTGGGATATTCCGGAATAAGAATATATTCCGGAATATATTCCGGAATATATTCCGGCTATTCTACTCCTGGGAGCAGAATAGTCGGAATGGAAATCCAGTTATTCCGGAATTAGAATAGCTCCCAAACAAACGCTTACTCACATTATTCCAATTATTCTTATTCCAGATTGATCCCAAACGAACGCGCCCTATGCATGCAACCACCGCGCCTTCCTTTGCACTGCTATGGTCTCATTAGTTAGTCTGTTTGTTTTTTGAATAAATAACACAATCCAATATTTGGCTTGCCTTTCAGGGATGCGTTGGAGTCTCCCATTACTGCTGTGTGTCACTATTGTCTCATTTCACTACAGCACCGAGGCAGAGCGATACTCCAACTCCAGATATCTACTCGGTAAAGCGCTCCTTAGAAGAGCACGGGAGATCAACGAAACTAAAAATAATGGTGACGTGTTAGAAGATGAGATGTCGGAGGAAGAGCGAGAGAAAGTCTTGCAAACAGACGCGTTAGAAGACATTTTCGTTGGTTCAGGAAGCCACGTGTACGAGAGCCAAGGGAAATCGGAGACTTCTGGTTCAAGGCGTGAGGAAACTTCCACAAGTGACGAGAGCGGGGCTGAGAAAGCGGAAGAGGAAGAGAATGATAGCAGTCCCACTTCCGGTGATAGCAATGCGGGAGAAAGGGTTGACAACGATGAAAGTGACGAAGATGAAGATGAGAAGAGCGAAGATGATGACGATGACGAAACAACAGAGACGAAAAAAGACCAGGAAAGCCAGGAAAGTTCAAACGACGAGGATACAAGCGGGTCAGGGCTAACTGAAAGTGAAAGCGCTGTGAAGCCCTCGTCAGACATTTCTGGTTCAGGTTCTGGAAGTGAACAGCAAAATGATGCTACTGAACAATCAGGGTCAGGAGAAAGCACCATTGAAAAATTTGCATCCACAGCTGCATCTCAGGTCGAGGCCAGCGGAACTGAAGAAAACGCCGCCAAAAAATCGGAAATCGAAACCGCTTCCGGTGACAGTCAAGAAGACGAAGACGAGGAAAGCGGAAGTGCAGACGTTATCAAAAAAGGGATTGAAAGCTTGAGCCGACTTTTAACGCCAGTAGCCAGCGGCTACGATTTTGAGTTGTACAGCGGTAATACTGCAAAAAATGACAAAGAAGAGGAAACCGAGGCAGAAGGAGAGAGCGAGAAGGGAGTCAGCTCCGATTCAGAAGAAGTCCACGTAAAACAATGTAAAAGAGTTTGTGAAGATCCCATGACTTATAATCAGTGTGCTGTACCCCGCTGTGACTATAAAATGGGAACCATCAAAGACTTGTGCATCTATCTCTGTAAGCACCAGACCCCCGTCTGTAGACAGCAATGCGAGTAAGTAGCGTCTAAGAAAACTTATTTTAGTGATGTGAATAATCGATAAATTTTCTTGATTTTATTACGAGGCTGAAAATGAATTTGACCGTTTTCATCTTTAGGTCCTTAAGAGATTTATAAGTAAAATTCGTTAAGGAGGAACTTCAGAGGAGAATGGTATAGCCGTTGTACTCAATTGATCTCGGGCTCAATTGTTTCTAATTTAACAAGGACAGTCTAAGGTTAATTGTTTTACTGAATAAACAAAACATGGACGAGTAACATTAACAGGAACTCGTTAAACAAGTGATTTCTCGTTATTTAAAAGTTTAACAAATACCGTGAATCACGATTTGACACCGTGTGTTTTGAGCATCACGAAACACGAACTACAAAAATCTAAAAAGGGAATAACAAGCTAAATGAGTTAAAGAGGTTATTAGCAAAAGAAGAAAAATGAACTTTTGTAAAGGGAGACAATTTAACACCCGAATTGATACATTGACATCTCTATGTACGTATTGCGTGCCTATTAATGACGAAAATTGCTAGGGACGACTAAGCTACAGTATGTCCAGTGCTAAATTTTATCATGAAAGGGAAAATAATTCAGTTAAGAGAACTTACGCACACAGATACCAGTTTACTTACTGACAATAACGTAGCCTGTGTTACAGCCGCCTCTCCCGTAAAAAATCGGAGGAGAGACGGTCTCTCCTCCGATTTTTTACGGGGAGAGGCGGCTATAACACAGGCTAACAATAACGCAGAGAACAACGAATTTTGGACCTCTCCTGAAAGGGCTTTCTGAAATCGTTTGAAACCGCAAAAAACTTACAATATCTGAGATCGACATCAGTTTCGCAATATAATGCAAAGCGTAGGTTCATTTATCGTGTCGAGCTTGGTGAAGTATTAAAGTGTTCAGAATGCAGTGAAATACCGATTTTTCCAACCTTCAAGGGAAACGAAAAGTGGCAGTTCTAGAAATCGAGGGTAAAATAAGAGTGCTCGACTGAGGGGAAAAAAAAACAACTTTTGGTTCGAGTTATCAGAAGAATTAAAAACTCGATGGTTTGCAAAATCGGTATTCAACTAGTTGGACTTCTCAATGTTTTTTTTTTTACTCTGAATTAAGAATTTCTCGAGCAAACACAAAAACCGTAATTTTCTGAATACGTGTACACACATGCAACAAAGTAATTAGAATGTCTTAGTTTCCTAAGGCAATGTAATTTAATGAAACATTGTATCGCTGTGAATGAGTTTAAGGGCCTTGAACCCATCGATCGTTTATTTTTAAGGATACTGCATTGAGTTGACAACTACCTGTGAAATCATTATCTGGTGGTCATAATATGTTTAAACCGTCACCTATGGTGGCTGTCTTCACTAACGATCTTGGAATAAAAGTAGATGTAATCCCTTGTTTTCGTATTCGAAATATTATTAGTTAATAGTAGTGGCACTTCTAAAGCATGGAAAGCATTGACATTTTTTTGCAATGAATTCTATAGAAGCTTTTAAGTGGCTGGTAATCTGCGGGAATTTAGTTTTGGCGGGAAAATGGCCCGCGCCCAAAGCACCGCAATTATTATAAAAGACAAAGCGTAAAGCAGATTTACAGTTTTTCGCCTGTGAATAAGACAAATATCGGCCTGTGCTTTTTTTGATAAAGCCGAAATGCAGTTTAACGTTTCTTCAAAGACCACGTTCAGGCAGAATAAACTGGCCGTGTAAGAAAATGGTCTTTGCAGGGCTAATGAGCTAAGCCGGACGGAATGAAAAATGCCAGCCATTGAGCACCGTTGGAGAAGGCACGGCTGTATAAAAACAACGGCCGGAAATTCGTCTTTGTTCGCGGGCTCTTAATTAAAACGTAACTTTTAAGGTTCACTTTAATCAAAGTATAAATGTTAAATAAATGTTGCTTCGATGTAACGAAATAAACTATACTGTTTAGAAATGAAAACTAACAAGTAATAAACTGTAAAAATCTCCTTATTGAATAAAATCATAAAAATTTATTCTGGTCACTTTTACCCAGGGTAAAGGCCCTGGGAATGAGGTTAGAAGTAGGAGTGTAATCTGGCACTCCTTTTTTCCGGTGCGCAGGGCGGAGGGTGATAAGGGCGCATATTATTTTTTTCTCAAAAACTGCTTATTTAAGCAAATTTAACTCAAAACGTATCAATAAAACAAAAACTTGACAGAAAGAGAGACCAACACAACAACACACGCTACGGATCAAGTTTGGTGACTTTTAACATTAAAAATGGGGTTGTGTATATGCCGTTTGCCAGTTTTGTGTTTGTTTGTTTGTCAGTAGTTGATTAACTAGCCGTTGTCCGTGATCGAAAGGTTAGTTTTGGCAACTGGGACGCGCTTTAGTGGCCATTGCCGTTGTAGAAAGGCCTTGGCCCTTGAATAGAGTTTAAAATAAGAGTGAACGTATTGACTACATGGCCGGTTTCGAGACCACGAAAACTGGCCATTTTTGAGGGGTAGGTAGCCGTTGTAGATATCTGGCCGTTAGTGGAAGTTCCCTTGTGCCTCTGTTTCAAAACGAGTCTAAGTGCGAAACCTTTCATATGAAAATGAGTTCTACATGCAGTTTCATTTTTATGTAAATCAAAGTCATTTTCATAAGAATGGTTTCGCACTTAAACTCGCTTTGAAACAGAGGTACAAGGGAACTCGGAAATGGCCTATTAGAATCGTAACAATTTTGTTCCCAGAGACGTTTGGTTAATTTTCCAGGCAAGAAGTGACTCGTACTAGTGCTGAGACTTCCTCGGCTAACAAAAATGAAGGTGATGGTCTTTTCTCAATCAAAGAAACAAAGTTGCTTAGTAACACTGATGACGTTTCTTCGTCACGTGCACAAGAAGGTCACGCAACACACCCTAAGTTACTTTTTGTTTAATTAATTAGTGATTTGACCACTTGTCCATAAACAGGACCAAGCCAAATGTTAATTAGCATGAGGCGAACTCGTACAACTAAGATTGCAAATAAACTTTGGAGGGTTTTAAAATAATTTATTTAGGGTATTAAAAGAATGTATCAGATTTTTCAGTGACAAAAGTTGTAGAACCAATTCTATAAAAGCGTTTTCATCATGCACAAAAATGCATTAAAGTCTTGTGCAGTCGTGAAAAAAG
>JAHPZR010003965.1:0-2500 GCA_019787425.1 Platygyra sinensis
TTAAGACTCATTCTCAATTTATGTTATGTTCAATATTCATGAACACCACAGAAATCAGCTCTTGTCAAAACATTAAACTTACTCTTCATTGGTTAAATCATCTTTCAGCGGTGCCACACATGTGCTAGGGATGTATCCTTCTTCTCCGCTGCTGATGCATTTCACGTACAGCCACCAGTCTACATTCTTCCCTAGCACCTCAAACTTCTCTCCAAGTGCTACAGACAGCTGTGCGGAGACATCTGGAGCTGTGTCTACAGCTTGCTGCAACTCAAGATCATCCTCTTCATTGGGCTTGTGAACACTGATCCCTATCACAAGCAAATTGTTTTTGTCTTCAGCCATTGCTGCATGGATCCTATTAAGTAAAAACCAGTGTTATCTTTGAAGGGAAACTTATTCAAAGAAACGCGACTAAATATAATATAATTTAGATGTATTTGGCTAACATGTAACTTACACTCTACTGCCACCTGTTTTAGATCATTAATGATCTAAGGAGGTTACAATTGCTCCGTTTCTACTTACTCCCATGTGCAATTGCCTGATTTCAAACCGTAAAGGACTACATGTAGGTACGAGTCTGTAAATTATGGGATTAGCAGCTATTGATCCACATAGTTATAAAGTGCAGACCAAGCTTTACAAAATCCTCAAGTTTGCTGCAAATAGACCCAATAGCAAGCAAGATACAGCGCTGCCATTTGAAAATGTCAAAATTTACAAAGAAATGTATGGCCATCTGGATGCTACCATTTAACCGCGATGCAGTTCCTTTAAATTGCTTTAGAAAACAGTCCTACGAAAGCACGCGCGCTGATTGGTTAAAAATCGTGTTTGTATAAGCTCGATGGAGACACAGAACTAGCGCGCGCTGTTGACGTAGTGATGGCGCGAGCAAAGAGAATTTACATTTTGATGATCAAAGTTAACAAGTTGTTTTCCTTTTTCTCGTTGTGGTGTTTTCTAAAAGAAATAGAAAACATGTACTCCGTGTTTCTATCGAGTTATACAAACACTCGTGAAAGTTTGGGAGAACTCGAAAAAGCTGTGGAAACACTCGCCTGTGGCTCGTGTTCCCACAGCATTTCTCGTTCTCCCAAACTTCCACTCGTGTTTGTATAACTCGATAGAAACACGGTACATGTTTTTTCTACATTTCTCAAATAATTATCTCAGTCAAAACTAGCCTGATTAACACCAAACTTGGGAGTTTGTGAATCTCGGTGTGTTATTTCTGACTGTGTGGATCAATATATATATAGTTGCTTATCCCATAATTTACAGACTCGTGCCTAGTCCTTTTCGGTTGAAAGCAGGCAATTGATCAAGTGTATTCATGAGGCAAACTGTTGCGAGCAAAGATTACCTCTTGTCTCTCACAGAACAGAAAGAGAAGGGAATCTCTGTTGACTCACAAGGTACTAAAAACAATAGAACTTTGACATTTTATCATGGATTGAGCATGGACTTAATGGATTGATTAAACTGAATTTCATGGAGATTTGCCTGTCCTCAACACCCAAAACCCTTGACTATGAATAAGGCATTAGTCCGCCTTGAGCATGACAGTGCACAAAATTTATGTAAACTACATGTAAGCTTAACTGTATTTGATATTAAAATGAAAAATATGTGAGAATAGAGCAAATACACATTATAGAAAACAGCTATCATGCCATTAGTTTTTTGAAGGTGTGAATAACTAAAACAGGGTTTTCAAATTTAGCCGGCGCCCGGCGCAAGTCACCGGCTACTTAAAGCATTTACGCCGGGTACTTTTCGTATTCCAAATTTCAATCGCTACACAATTCTGTTTCACCAAAGTAATCGTGATCTGGTCTTTTCGAGGAAATAAATAAACGGCAACTGATGAAAATAATTAATAAACAGTGCGGCTATTACATGTACCTTTGATCTTCGAAGCAAGAGCTTTTTTAGCAGGAAAGTCTGCTCATGTACACAGACTGTCATTTGAACGTGCATGCAGTATCAGCGCAGCGGCAGATTTGTTTTCACGTCAAAGTTTCAACATGAAGCGGAGGTAGCAAACGACGTTATCTTTCCTTTCAACTGCAGACAAGTCGCGAAGCCAAACAGGTAACAATGATTTTAGGAATAAGAGTTAACAAATATTACGTATACGGTCTATACGTGTTCCAGTTCTGAAAGTGACGATAAAACAATTTATTATACATCAGACTCAGTATGAAAAATCTGATTGGTCGAGAGCATTCAATCAATTCATAATAGCTTGTGAACTTGACATGATAAATGCAATATCTGCTGCAGATATTGCATTTATCATGTCAAGTTCAACGTCTGCCTGGTTACTAAGCCCCTTGGAGTGTTCTTCTCAGAAACAAAATAGCTGAACGCTTCGCTTCTGTTCTGAGGATGAATTATGGGCTCTTACTTCGTGTAGAAGACACAGCTGACGTACAGCAATAGAAGACAAAAGGACAAAAGAACGAGGAAAACAATGGAGACATTGGGTTTG
>JAHPZR010003965.1:5000-10000 GCA_019787425.1 Platygyra sinensis
TTTAGAGGTAAGGTCTGAAAACGGGTGTGGAAAATGGCATGTTTAGGTCTGAAATAGGGTCGGGATTTGAAGACCCGGGCGGCACACCCCCACCAAGAATTCCGAGGAGTACCTCCCCGGGGTTGTTATCCACCTCGGCCTTCGGCCTCTGTGGATAACACTCTCCTTGATCTGCAGAATTCTTCATATCCTACGTACTCAGCCTCTTTCAACAATTGCTAATAATTGTTATGTCGATACTATACATACACAGGAAGTTACCGACGTAAAAACAGGATAAAAAATCAATACTGACTCAAAGAAAGCATGGATTGAAAAACCGCAAAAGTAAACTTCGGTAGGCGTGAATCATGTTTTGGCGCGAGAGCGTGACCCGTAAATTGATCCCTCGTGTTCCACACGCGTACGGCACCGGTTTTCTTAGTTAGCGATCACTACTTTGGCAGTGCTTACCTCGTACCGCAAGATTCCAGAAATCTCCCTAAAATCCAGATTTCGCCACTAAATTGGCACAGCTACAACGCGTGGTTCGGTGTACAGCTGCAAACAGATCGAGTATCAGAGGAAGAAGCTGGGAACGAGTAGCTTTATAGTTGTCAATACCTGATCGGCCAAGATCGACCAATATTCGGTTTTTCATCGCCAGATACCGAAGCTAAATCCGAGCTCCTCCCCTGGGGTGCTCAGCATAAACACAGGCAGGCCACAGGGCAGGCCACAGGGCATAATATAAACACGTGTGCTGCAAAGCTTGGGGCTGGGGTAGGAGGAGCTGGCCGAAGGCGCGGGACGATACATCGTAGTGACGCCGTAGTTTTGATTCATTTTGTTTGGGGTTTTCTTTGTGGCTGCGATCAAGCTGATTCATTTAGATTTCGTAGTTGCCTTTGATGATTGAATCCCGGGATTGAACGGAGTAGCTTTCGAAAGCGAGGCAAGGCATTTCGTTGTGTCAGTCTCATCGTTGCATCTTGTTGTACATAAGCTTAGGTCTTCGTCCTTCCTCACTTGGCTAAAGGCCGTCTTTTTAATTTACGGTAAGTTCACATTTCTTTAACATTTCCTCTTACTGAAGGTCTAAGTCTGAGTATATGTTTTGCTATAAAGTGGCTGTACTGGACGCAAAGACTGCAAAGGAGCTGCAAGCACCGCCCCACCTGATAAACAATTTGATCGGTTTCAATTTTTCCCGGCGATCCCGTGCGGAATGGTTAAGCTAAAATGTTTAACAAATTGCTTATTTATTTTCTCTTTCCAATTTCTTAGTTACTTTTTATTGTAAAGTATTTTTAAGAAACGTGTAAGTGGACTATTTTTTTAAACTTTTCCCACAATGTAAGTTTTGTTACTTCTTTTTACAGAGTGTCCTCTAGGGTTATAGACCCTTTGCAAAAATGGCTGCCTTTAAATTATTCTTTTGTTCGTATTTAAATTAGCCTGACTAACCTCGTTTTTGAGACAAAGATTGTAAAGAATTTGTTATCCCGAACGAGGTTAGTCAGGCTATTTTGAATACGAACAAAAGAATAATTTAATGGCAGCCATTTTTGCATAGGGTCTATCCCTTGGCTAAAACAATTCAACACATTAATAAAGTTATTATTATTATTATTATCATTATCATTATCATTATCATTATCATTATCATTATCATTATCATTGTTATTATTATTATTATTTTTTGTTAAAAATTATGAAGCTTTTAGTATATTTCTATATATTTAAATTGTAAATAACTTTTTTAGCATATTAGCATTGTATAATTTAGGTGATAGCATACCCTTTTATTATTGATGTTAAAAACTCTAGTTTTGAAATTGTTTATAACCAATACATACTTTGAAGGACATTATTATATTTTTATCATTATTGCGAGACCCTTAGTTTTTTGTATATTGTATTTCACTGAATATACATGTATAGTAAGACATCTTGATGGAATTGTTTTTTTTAACTAAAAGTAGTAATAGTACTGTAAATCGTAAATTTAAGAATTTGTTAATTATTATTATTATTATCATTATCACTATCATTATCATTAGCATTAGCATTAGCATTATTATTATTTATTTATTTATTTATTTATTACTGCGCTTGTCAATTAATTATATATTCTCTCTATCAACTATGACTGCAAAAACAGTCTCCTCATTCAAAAATACAAAGCACATTCTTTGCATATACATGTAAGCAACCAAAAGAAAATTTAACTATTACAAACCTCATCAGGGTTTCCACTGACTTCATACATTTCCTGAAGGTATGCCGCCCCAAGTTCCTCTTTGTTATTTTCATTTGCCATTGTCTGAAACAAATCAATGAGCTGCCACTAAGTATGTCTCTATATGAATAACAAGGAAAATACCATACAACACAAGTAACTATTATGTATGATCATGAACATGTATTGCTCTCAATAAAAGTAAACAGCATATCTTGCATTTTTTGATATTTTACAATCAATTATTGAAAAAAACTGTTGAAAAATTAACATGAATCTTCAGGGTTAGCACAAAATTTAATACGAAAGTAAATTGATGACAGAAAACACATATCTACAACTTAAAAATGATAAATTTGACTCAAACCTTAACATACATTGTATACTTGGGTCTCTGAGACAAAATTTTAAACCCTAGCCAATTTAAAGTCTGCCGAAATTATTTGGCACGAATAAGAGTAAAAGCAGCAAAATTAGACCTTTTTCTGTGAGGCCTATGTTTGATCATTGTTAATTTTATATGCTAGACTTGGGTCAAAATGTTTTGAAAAAACATGCCCACAAAGAACCTCATTGGTCAAAGGTATAATTTATTAGGAACTTGAAAGCCAATATTAACAGCAGGTTGAATATTTAATTTCACACTGATATATATTTTATGAGAAATCACAAAAGTCACATGTAAACCCTGTGATGTTACTGTTCAAAGCGCAAAAAATTATTTTGCATACATCAAAATGGTAAAATCACTTTTTTTTCTGAAATGAGCTTACAATCAACTTAGAAACAATCTTCAAAGTAGAATGAATTACAATAGGTTTATGGAAAGACCATTTCTAAATGCAAATTTTTCCATCTGGATAGACGAGCCAAGAATTACAAATATCTCCATTTCACTTCGGTAATGCTCTGTTCTTACCGATTAATGCAAGTCTGACATCTGGGCGAGGATACAACTGTAAAAGTTAAGGCTATATTTTACAAGTTTTCCCAAGAATATTCGCTTTTGACCAAGCAAGCTGTATTGCTAATGCAGTAAATCACTTAATTAAAAAGAAACGCTTTGAATTGCAAGCCAAGGAATTAAACATGAAGCTTTACATGCCATGTAAGCTTACTTAGGTTGGACTCTCGGACGGAGCAAACTTAGCAAAGACCACCATTAAACTTATGTACGTCTTATGTATGGAAATATTTTGACTGGTCGTGTTAACATTTGTCTTCAAAGAACATAGCGATTCATTTACGACAACAAACAATCCTAACGGCGCAATCATAACGACATCTTTAAAGTCATACATGCATAGACAATGAGCGTAAGACTTTGTTTTTTGAACAGCGCAAAGACAAACAACAAGCCGCAGAGGGCCAAGGCTAAAGAAATAACTTTAAAAGTTCTATAAAATGTGCAACGTTAACCAGTTAAAATGAAGCAATATCGAGTGCAAATATTCTCTTTCAATAAATAACATAACACATTCAAGTCAATTTCAATTACTGCTTTCCTCTTTAACGAAAGTGACGCTAAATCGATTTCGATGCAGCGATGGCACATGTTGTTTATTATATTGTGTGACAAGTCAAGAGCTGTGCTACTGCAAGCCAATATGACCGATTTAAGTACTGAAAAAACTCACAAGTTATATGCTAATAAAAAGTAACTAAGAAATTGGAAAGAGAAAATAAATAAGCAATTTGTTAAACATTTTAGCTTAACCATTCCGCACGGGATCGCCGGGAAAAATTGAAACCGATCAAATTGTTTATCAGGTGGGGCGGTGCTTGCAGCTCCTTTGCAGTCTTTGCGTCCAGTACAGCCACTTTATAGCAAAACATATACTCAGACTTAGACCTTCAGTAAGAGGAAATGTTAAAGAAATGTGAACTTACCGTAAATTAAAAAGACGGCCTTTAGCCAAGTGAGGAAGGACGAAGACCTAAGCTTATGTACAACAAGATGCAACGATGAGACTGACACAACGAAATGCCTTGCCTCGCTTTCGAAAGCTACTCCGTTCAATCCCGGGATTCAATCATCAAAGGCAACTACGAAATCTAAATGAATCAGCTTGATCGCAGCCACAAAGAAAACCCCAAACAAAATGAATCAAAACTACGGCGTCACTACGATGTATCGTCCCGCGCCTTCGGCCAGCTCCTCCTACCCCAGCCCCAAGCTTTGCAGCACACGTGTTTATATTATGCCCTGTGGCCTGCCCTTGTGTTTATGCTGAGCACCCCATGGGAGGAGCTCGGATTTAGCTTCGGTATCTGGCGATGAAAAACCGAATATTGGTCGATCTTGGCCGATCAGGTATTGACAACTATAAAGCTACTCGTTCCCAGCTTCTTCCTCTGATACTCGATCTGTTTGCAGCTGTACACCGAACCACGCGTTGTAGCTGTGCCAATTTAGTGGCGACATCTGGATTTTAGGGAGATTTCTGGAATTTTGCGGTACGAGGTAAGCACTGCCAAAGTAGTGATCGCTAACTAAGAAAACCGGTGCCGTACGCGTGTGGAACACGAGGGATCAATTTACGGGTCACGCTCTCGCGCCAAAACATGATTCACGCCTACCGAAGTTTACTTTTGCGGTTTTTCAATCCATGCTTTCTTTGAGTCAGTATTGATTTTTTATCCTGTTTTTACGTCGGTAACTTCCTGTGTATGTATAGTATCGACATAACAATTATTAGCAATTGTTGAAAGAGGCTGAGTAGGATATGAAGAATTCTGCAGATCAAGGAGAGTGTTATCCACAGAGGCCGAAGGCCGA
>JAHPZR010003965.1:17500-50118 GCA_019787425.1 Platygyra sinensis
CAAGGCACTAGAACACCCGACTGGCCTGCCCGACCCGCAACCAAGCCACGAGCCCCCCGCGCCAAGCCCCCCTCAGGCACCCGTCACACTCGAGCCAGATGGCTCAGTGGAGAGAAAATTATTTTTATAGGGGGGAGGGGGGAGAGGGAGGGAACACCGAGAACCGCTAAACTACCAAAACTACTAAACCCACAAACGCCACACTAACAGAGTAATGAACACGCTGCAAGCACATGGGATGACAACGCATGAACTAACCCAGAATACCGCTGGACAAAGTCAGCCCCGGGACTCCCACTGCCATATGACTGCTGCAAACGCTGTGGACTACAACAACGCTAAACAAACGCTAATACACGGCCAGAACATTGGCCAACGCTTACAAAGAATGCCACTGACCAGACTACCTCCTGGCCACAACTCTGTACATTCACAGACTATATCACAAACGCTACATAACACATTAAACGCTAGCAGATGGACCAAAGCACTAACACCACCTGCAAACAAGATAGCTCTAGTCGTTAACTTGTATCCATTTAACTATTTAACTTCCTGTTAGTCATTTCAAAATCAGACGTGCAAAGTACATGTAGTTAGAGGCTGATTTTAAAATTTTCTCTGTTTTGTGACCATGCATTTTCTATAGAGAAGATGAGATAGATAAGGGTGCCAGAGTTGACAGCAGCCCTGGTGAATACATCAGTTGATTTAAAATTCTTCCCCGATGCACCAGTAGAAGCAGAAAACAGAGTGAGTTTTTCAAGACCTTTTTATTTCTGGTATAGATGTTTGTAAATAATATTTATCTACTTTCTAGCAGAGCTCCTGCTATGCCAAAGGCTCATGAACAGAGAGAGCCCTATTGCTTCTAGTTTTCACATGATGGCTGTATTTTCATCTGTCCATCCATGTCTCTGCACATTCATATGTAGATACAATGTATGCATGAACCCTCGTGTAAATCAACGTGAAATGTCACTCTGCAACAACCTTGTTTCCAGGGCATTCCCTTGGAGATTAGGAAGGGAGGGCCAGCGCTCCAAGCTCACTTTTTCAAAAGTCGCCTTTTGGCGACCTTTAACTGTAAAATGGTCACCATCACCCGACTTTCGCCAGAATTTTGGTCGCCAAAAATTTTTTCCACTCGCCATGACGACCAAAATGGTCGCAGCTTGGAGCACTGAGGGCCCTGGCGGGGGGGGGGGGGGGTACTCCCACGAATTTTGGATAGGGGTGTGCTGCAAAGGTTCTTAAACCCTGACCCTGTTTAAGGACTAAGAAAGCGAAAATTGATACCCTTTTTAAGGCCCAAACACGAAAAATGACACCCTATTCAAGGCAATTAAACCTCTGTTCTTCTGTTGCAAAAGCATTTTGTTAATACTTAAAAGGATACATCAAGTTTAAAAATAAAAACATTCGTATAGCGGGCATTTTCGCACTCCAGTATTAGACAAGACAATTTAGCTACCCTATCTAAGGACCACACCAAGAACACAGTAACAAAACAGGGTCCTCGATAACAGATACACCTGAAGTTAAGGACCGAGAGCCTCAATAACCATACCCTATTCCGCAGCACGTATCTATATAGCCCATATATGGGAACTCGTAACGCCCCCCCCCCCCCTGGGGGGGGAGGGCTAACAGTGTACATGTACATCTTGGGATATTGGAAACCCATGTTAATCAACACAGGCTGTCAATACAAGGTATCCACTGAACAGTTTTACATGACCACATGATGGGCTTATGTTTATAGCTCATCATGGTGATTTTTTTTTTTTTTTTAAGTTGACCTCTGGCCAGGTACAGGTTTTCGATTGGATCACAGGCTTAAGCCAGGGTAACTTATTGTCTATCAGGAGCTCTGATTTTAGGCTTGGGTAAATCTATAATATTATTAATATACATTTACTTGACTGGGTAATTACCGGTACATACTGGTGTAAAGTACATGTATGTATTAGTAATTTTGCCTAAAAAAATAAAATACTTTTCTGATTTTACTAACATTCTACTCCGGATACTGGGGAGAGGGTTAAGTGTGTACTGTGATCAATAATTAATATTATTGTACTTTTTGTTTGGCATATTAGATATTTATCTTTTAACCAGTGGGATGTACTGTAAGGGGTACAGACTGTAAGTTATGCTAAATATTATGGAAAACCTGGCAGCTTAGCAGACTTCACTTAGCTTTAAGGTTACTGTAGACCTCCAAAGGCCTAGTTTGTCCAAAATTATTTTTTTAAATCACATCAAGAATTTACCAAAAACAATATTATTATTTTCATAACTTTAAGTGAGAATGAGTTATCCACAAAAATGCACGTCTATCAAAACAAAACATAGCAAAAAATAGTGTTTTTAAAGGATTCTACTACAGTTTATTAGCTTTCTAATGATATATAGTTTACGGTGATTTTTTTTAAGGCCGTGCGTAAAGAAAGCACTTTTTGGGAAGGCACCCTGAAGGTCTACGTAATCTTAACCACATTAATTTTACAGATGACAGTATTGTATACATAGTATAATATACGATGAGTTATCTTTAACAGAAACCCTGCCCTGAAGATTCAGCAAATATTCTCTCCAGATTGTCATTTTTCTGGCTTTCCAGGTATTGCAGTTGAATATTCCTTGTTGTAATCTTTTTAATTTAAGGCTAGTGCTGGTAATAACAGTCGGCCACTGAACATTGTCCTGCCAAGTTTGAAAGAAAAATTTACTTGTCCTAGATGAAAGGACTTTTTTTCCCGGCCCTGCATGAAGAGAGGGTACATGTATACTGAATCGTTTTCCACAAAAGCATTATTGTAAGTGGCCATACATGTATGTATGTGTACTCAAGAAATGGCACCTCAGATGAATGATCTACGAAGGAGTTATCAGTCGTCCCACATGTCCATTGATGCAGATACAGTGTACATTGTACATTTTAGATTCGAACTTTCCTGTCAAAATTGAATGTTCTTTTTCTGTCCAAATTAAGTGCTGGTCAAAAGTGTATAGTTCGTCTACCCCCCGATATTCTCCCCACCCCTCTAGAAATTCCAATTATGTAATATTCGTACATTTTCTTTAATGTTTTTAGTCTCATGGAACCCCCACCCCCACCCCCTAGAAATTCTAATCCTTTTGTGGGAGGAGTATGGTATAATATGTTGTGGTTTAATTTTTTTTTGGTTCAAAAATTTTTAAATTAGTTCAAATAAAACTTTTAAATCGTTTGAATTTAAAACAGTTTAATTTTTTTAAAGATACTTTTTTCATTCTTAAAATGTAACTATTGCCATGATGTTTAGTTTTCATGTAGCAAAATTGATATTTAAAAATTGCCAATTTTGTATGCACCTGTTAAATTTTTATTTCAGTTGTTTAAACTTATGAGGGTATTTTGAATGGTCAATACAGTATAGAGTTAGGGAATTGTTATGTTTTTACAGTTGGGGAATGTAATGTATTTGTTGAGTTGTTGTGTTCTAGGTTAGGAACTAACTGACAGTGCTAACTTTTATTGATTCACCTTAATTTAATTCACAAAAAAGATTTACAGAGTTTGTTATTTAAACATTCTAGATAGCTTTCTTACATGCTGCTGAAAATGAGAGCTCAGTATTGTAATCAAGTTCAATGTTCTGAGTGGTAACCGAGCAAGGATATAAACGGGTGGGTGAAATTAATGTGTTTATTCTACCAAATTTGGTTACAATTTGCGGGCATAGGTATTAACAATTTCTTCAATTTTACGCAGAAGAAGATTTGAATGAAATGGTGATGTCTTGTCCACCCGATCAATTTTAATAGAGATGATATCTCCAACTTTAAATGTGTTTTTCCTGGCTTCGTTTTTTCTTGTGTTTGTTTTGATCATTTGATTGTTGTACTTTTCTTGACTTTCAGTTAGTTTTTGTCGTTTTCTCATGGGTTGTTCCTGTTGAATTTCACATTCGTTTAAATCTCCATGTGCATCTGGATGTGTTTCATTGTGTGCCTGCTCTTGATGATTCTCTGAAATTGGAGAATGAAATACTTCTCGGTGGGCCGTTATGCCATACACGGCTTCATATGGGGTCATTTTTATTGCTCTGTGGTAGCTTACACTGTATGTTTCGTGTATAAGCTGTTTCCGCTACTTTTTTGCACCATTTCTTGACATTTTGGGAAGAGGTGCTCATTATCAAGGCTCTTGTGTCTTCTTTCCATGATCTATTAGATCGCTCAACTAAACCTTGAGTTGTAGGAGTTCGAGGCGAACGATGCGCTATTTCAATGGCATTTTGTTGGCAGAACGCCTCCATCTTCTTGTTTTTTAATTCTTTTCCATTGTCTGTTACGATTTTTTTGGGGAAACCCCATAAGTATAGCAGTAGTTGTTAAATGCTCTAAGAACCTCATTTGCAGACTTGTCTGTAAAGTGGAGAAACATGAACATACTTCGTATGATGATCGGTAATGTTCTCGCCCACTTGTGTATTGTTGATACAGTCGCAAGCACAGTTACGGAAGTCCATTAAATCTATGTCAACGAGAGAAAGAAATGTTGGCGATTGAATAGGATTATCAACAAGCTTAATACGACTCGTAACTGACTGCTGTTCTGCGTGAATTGGGCAAAGACCAACAAATATGGCTATTACCTTCACGTTGACTTCGGAATAGTTGTCGTTGATCCATTTCGAAGTAATTTGTCGACCATGATGAGCTGTGCGAGAGTGAGCAAGGGATAATACTTCGTGAAGTTTCCTTTTAGGTAGCACTTCTCGTTTGTTTGGTGTTATTCTTGAGTCATCTGAGTAAGCCACTTCTTTCTTGTGATTGTGTTTGTTTCCCACTTTGTCAGCTTCACTTTCTTCTGACTGAATTCCAAGCTGGTTCTCGGCCTTCGTATTTTAGGAAGGCTTTTGCTTTATCAAAAACGCGTCCTCGACAAAAAGTGTTATCTGCGATTGCTTTGTAAGTTGTTCGCTTTTCAAAGTATTTAAGTGTTCGTATAATGTTTTGTTTTGAAACACATGGTTCGTTCGATTCTTTGGCCATGCTTGTATTCTAAGTATCAAACTGTATTAAGTGCGCATGCGTTGGTTGATATGAATATTTAATGAAAGAGGGAGTCCGGGATTGATAAGTAATCATACGAATAAACATTACGCACTTTCCATGCGATGGCTTAGTGGAGAAGGCGACGGAATTGCTGAGCTGAAGGTCGTTGGTTCGAACTTGGGTAAGTATGCGCAATTAAATAGTTAAAAATGAAATGTGTAATAAGGGGGTCATGGTAGGTAGTTAATGTTGGGAGAGCAGGGAGAGTGGTAAAGGAGTAGCAGTTGGTGAGGTAGGTAGAGTGGAAATGAAGAGAAGATGGAAGATGCCAAAAATGTTTTTTTGTTTTGGACGCGAAAAACAAAAAACAAAAAAAATCAAACCAATTCAAAAAATTTTGTTCTGGTTCCAAAAATTTTGTACTGGTTTAAAAAATTTTGTACTGGTTCAGAAAAAATCGTACCAAAGGTAAAAATTAAACTACAACATATATTTCCTGGAACTGAATGTTATAATACACTGTAAATAAATTGTTAATATTAATCCTTTCTTTGCCTACATGTAGATTGATTTTCACTGGCTTCAAGAGGCCACTGACTGACTCTGATTTGTGGGCACTTAACAAGAAAAATAGATCTTCAACCATTGTTCCACCATTTATTAAGAAGTGGCAGGAAGCTGAAAATGCCATAAGGTAACAGATGACCAGGAAAAATGTTAATATCTTTATGTTCTTTTGAATCACTATTTAGGGTACAATGTAGTTCAATGTACATGTACATGTGTTTTTGTGAAACAAGAAATAGAAAATGAAAATAGCTGAATGCAGATGCACCTGGGAAAGAACATTGTTATGAAAGCAATTATATCATTTTGTGTGAGCTTCAAGTTGAGTGAAGTTGTCTGAAGAATGAATGCTTGATATAATTATGCACTGTACATATATACCCATTACGTAATATTGTAACTATAAGTTTTAAGTCTGCAAGTTCTGCAATTTGTTTCAGACCAAGTTTTTGTTTGTTTTTTTTTGTAATTAATTTGCCATCATTGATAGGTGTACATTATAAGTAACTTCAGGAGGGATACATGACTTTGTACTGTTATTAAGATAAATGTTGCCATATAGAATTTTGCACAAACGTGTCCCAAAAAAGGCTGCAATTTTTTAGTAGTATTTTCAATGCCTGTAAACCGCTTTGATCCATGGTTGGCAATCCTTGCAACCCTGCCATGAATAGCATTTCTGATAGCCATTTTAATAACCTTATATAAGACTGTCTAATATATTTAAACTTAGTACAGAGTATAATATGCCTAGAACTTCCTTACGAATACCCCATGGGGTTTAGCTGTACTTTCATAACATGATGGTTCTAACTTGCAAGTCAGTTGATCACCATTCAAATGAAAGCTGTGATGCTCACAGCGACTAGCTTTATATCATTTGGCAACAATTTCTATAAACTAAGATAGTTAATTAAAACTGTAAGTTTTAATTGTACGTGTACAACCGTCAAACATTTGCAACTGAAGACCACGTAGGAATGTTGAAAGACTTTTTGTAAAATGAAATATGTTGTGTTCTTTTTAGTAACAATAACAATAATAATGACGGCGACGACAACTTACAAACTTGAGAACTTTAAGATCCAGCTGGAATGAAGTTGCAACGTCGACAACGATGACGATGACGATGACAACGACAACGACAACGACAGTGACTTACAGACTTGAGAGCTCGAAGTTCCAGCTGGAATGAAGTTGCAAAGTTCCATGTGAGCCTGCACTTGTTTGATTGACCAGCAGGTGGAAGAACTTGATGAGCTTGTGGCAGTTAACTTTAATATATTAAGTAGTCATGCGAACTGGATTATCTTTAATATTCTTTGCATATGGCTGGCATGTGGGAAATTTGAATTGACCAATCAGAATTAAGCAGGCGGGAAAAACTTTACTGTCCTGTCGTCAATGCAAGTTAACAGAAAAGGCATTGAAATCAAGTAGGTTTTCTCACTGGAGATGGCACTAACTATTCAAGTTCAAGGGATTTACAGTTCCAAAAACTATATCAGATTGTAAAAAGTGAAAAATATGAAACATTTTCTGTTGCTTTTGTTTGATACAGAGGGACTTCAAGATCTCCAGCAGTAGACCCTGTTGATAACGAAAAAGCTGAACTAAAGGCAGCTGATGATGTTGAGGAGGAAGTCAAGTTTTCGTCAAAGACTAAGAAAACTGAGAAAAGACCATCTCTATCAAGAATAATGATTGGACTCTTCTGGGATAAATTTCTGTTGGCATTTTTTTTTAAACTGATAAATGACTGCATCCAGTTTGTGCAGCCACAGCTGTTAAGGTAACAAATAACAAATTTCAATTTTAAATTTATTTTATGTATAGAAAATGAATTATTTACTGTAAGATTATGAGTAATTCTCAATCAGAATGCTACCTAAATGGCCATTGTACATGAACATGTTTACAGCTAAATTTTGAGAAGAGATCGACTCTTTATTAACCCTTTAAGCCCCAAAGGGTCTCCCTTTGACGAGTAAAATCGTCTGGCGTTAGACAGAGTAAAATCTATAAGTCACTATTGGGAGGTAAAGGTTTAAAGGAGATAGACTAAGTTTTTTTTTATAATTAACCCTTTACGCCCCAAGGGATCTCCCTTTGATGAGTAAAATCGTCTGGCGTTAGACAGAGTAAAATCTATAAGTCACTATTAGGAAGTAAGGGGTTAAGGCGGTTTATTTCAGATATGTCCAGAAATGCAGGTTAATGAGATGCATGCTCTTTATAATGAGCATCACAAAGTGTCTTTTTTCCTAAAAACTCACTTAAACACACATAATTCTGTCAAATATGAAGTAATATGAAAATGACACTTGGTGCTCATTCATAAAGACCATTCAATCTCATTAACCTGCATTTCTGGACATAAGTGGTTTATTTTTAACAAAAAAGTTGACAGGTACTTGTGATAATTTTGTGGCTAGTCTTTCGAAGCTTGTTTCATCCCAGCCAAGGGACTCATCAGAGACCATTCTGCTTGGCAAACTCGTTAGGCATCGGGCCCAAAGTCCTGCTTCCTAACGAAATGCATGAGAATTACTGACAGCACAAAATTCACAAGTGAATATTAACAGTAAACTTAGTTGACAGTTACTTACGATAATTTCGTGGCTACTGTGGTCTTACGAAGCTTGCTTCGTCCCAGCCAAGTGAACGGGACTTTGCCCACAATGCCTATTGTAATGAGTTTGCCAAGCAGAAAGGTCTCCAATGAGTCCCTTGGCCAGGATGAAACAAGCTTCATAAGACTAGCCACGAGTTTATTTTTAAGTACTTAATTTATTTTATTAAACCAATTTTTTTTTAAATTTTTAATTACCATTTTGTAGGTTATTAATTGGCTATGTAGAGGATAATGACAATCCTGATGTATGGCGAGGGTACGTTTTTAGCATCAGCATGTTTATGGTTGCTCTAGTCCAGTCTCTTGCCCTTCAACAGTACTTTCAAATTTGTTTTACTCTTGGATTGCAAGTGAGAACAGCTGTTTTAGGCATGGTTTACTCAAAGGTAAGGAATGTGTACTGCACAGTTATAATTAATTAAAATTAGTTTCTGGGTTGTAGCGGGGCTCCTGCGCACCTTTAGTACATGTCACATGAGCAGAGCCCCACGCCTTAGAAAATTTGGTAACCCATCAATCTCCAAAATTTTGGTCATCATGTGACTGTCCGTACGTATGTCTGTACGCCAAGCCCTGTTGAAACAAAAGAGAGCAGCACCACTGCCATAGGCACACATACATGTATTTAGTTTATTTTTTTAATTTTGTTTATTGTCATTAGGCTCTTCTCCTGAATAACAATTCACGTAAAGAATCTACAGCTGGAGAAATGGTGAACTTGATGTCAGTGGATGCCCAGCGACTCATGGATCTTCTTACCTATGTGAACGTCTTGTGGTCAGGTCCACTCCAAATCATCATTTCCCTGTATTTCCTGTATAATACAATGGGTGTATCCATTCTGGCTGGTCTTGGGGTCATGTTGCTCTTGATTCCCTCAAATATCTTGATTAGTAGACTTGCAAGAAAGCTTCAGGTAGGTAGTTTTCTATTTGGCATGATTAATGTCGCTGAATGTAATTAACTCAAGGTTAACTGTGAAATGATGCCAGTCAGAATTAGTCCTTCTACAAAGGCCAGGGGCCATCTTTCAGCTCTTTCCTGGCAGGGAGTCGGGGCACATTGTGGTTTACTTTACCATTCGCTCACTTGTTGTCCGTGAAGTAACGCCATTTGGTTGCTGGATTATCAAGCTTTTTCCCTTTCTGTCCTTATTAATTAGTACATGTAAGTATCAGGTTTCGTAAGTATTCCAACGATTGCTGCAGCATGATAATTCCTCTTGTACTAGCTGCTTGCAGGGTCGCTGATGCCTCCTTCCCCATGTCTCACATCTGCCAGTTCTATCAACCTTTAAGGCCAAAGCTTCTGATTGTGGGAGCTCGTTTATTGTTGATGACTTTGATAATGTGTTGTGCCAGAAAACATTTATGATTTGTGCCCTTCCCAACAGTCAACCTCTCTCTCCCTCCTCCTTCCCCCCCCCCCCCCCCCTGCCCACACACACACACACACACACCCTTGGGATTTTGACTGGCCTTCTGTGGGGCAGCTTGGACATTTTCTGGAACCAAAAAGTTATGAAGCTGTTCAATGTTTATAATAAATAAATATGTATTAAATAAATACTGCTTTTGTTTTGTGTTTTGTTAAATTATGGCAGAAAATTTGTCTGAGTGAGCTTAGGTAGTCTCTGTTAAAATGATTTTGTAGGTCAAACAAATGGGTGCTAAAGACTTACGACTCAAGATGATGAATGAGATTCTAAATGGAATTAAGGTATTACTACAGTGCATACCATCTAAATTACGGGAGGTTCTGTTGTAATAGATTGGCAGATTGTAATTGCCCAGGACTCTGGATTGAGTGATATGGGTTCAGACAGGGCAGGATCATTTCTGCTATAAAAAAGGTTTGAAGAGGAGATATTTTATAAAAAAAAAGTGTACTACATGTATTAATCATCATGAAGCTGATAGAGGTAAATTAACCAGCTCAGTGATTTATGGTGCTGGCAATTGAAGCACTGATAAGCTGTTGGTCAGAGCATTGAAGCACTTGCCAGCTTCCCCGACTCATCACAGGTTTCAATGTACCTTTATATAAACTTCTAGTTTGTAAGCGTGTAGCTTCGAAATGTTTGATTTATGTTCTGGTCCTGGACACAACAAGTTTCTTGGACTCCTATTGCTTCAGCTCTTCTGGCTCAGGTGGAGAAATAAGTAATGGGGAATTGATGGGGGCAGGATGGCAGGTGGTAGTAACTCTATTCAGACTACTGTAACTTCCCATTTAGGGAGTAGAAACACACCTAGTCCAATATAGAGCGCTATGGGTAATGGGATAATCTCCGGGCATATTGTTATACACATACTTTCTCCAAGAAGTACTATTTGTATAATTATTTAGACAATAGTCAAGAGTGTTTCTGTCGAGGAACTATTGGTTGATAGTTGCCCTGCAGAAATTTGACGTTCTTAAACCAAATATTTACTGGAAGTGAAGCTTCAAGGGCTAAGATGCTAGTTTTAAGAACATCAAGTTTCCAAGGGGCAACTATCAGACTGATAGTTCCGAGACATAAACACGCTGTTGTCTTTATTGTTCACCACTACATTTCCTTCCCTCCACCAGTTCAAGAATCATATTGAATTACTTTGAACTTTTTTAGATGAAAGCCGTAAAGTTAAATGTAAAATTTGAAAAAGAAAATAGACAAAACCCCACTGAATACAATTTGAATTGTTTATTTTCTATTAATATGCCTCCTTGTTCACAGAAAAATTGTCACATACAACTACTATCCATCCAGGTGTTTTCCTCAGATGGGCACTATAGGCTGATAGAGTCTCTCTGTGGATGAACACTATCGCTTCATGTGATCAATTTAAAAACCCATAAGAATCGTAGAAAATTTAGTGGTGAACTATGGGCTGATAGTGTCTCTATGCAGATGAACACTATGGCATCATGTGATCAATTTAAACCCATAAGAATCGGAGAAAATGTAGTGGTGAACTTAATAAGGGCTGATAGTGTCTCTATGCCGATGAACACTATGGCATCATGTGATCAATTTAAACCCTTAAGAATCGGAGAAAATTTAGTGATGAACTATAATTAAACAATAGAGTGTTTCTGTCGAGGAACTATCGGCTGATAGTTGCCCCGCGGAAATTTGATGTTCTTAAAACAAATGTTTGCCCGAGAAGCGAAGCTTCGAGGGCAAATATGCTAGTTTTAAGGACATCAAATTTCCAAGGGGCAACTATCAGACCGATAGTTCCGAGACATAAACACTCTATTGTCTTTATTGTTCACCACTAAATTTTCCTGTAGCGGCATGCCTTAAAACTGAAAACGACAAGAATTTGTTTCTCAAAATTTCCAACCGCTATGGAGCGCTTAGGTGTTTTGTATTTTTCTTTGTATCCTCTTCAGATGATATTACATTTATACATGCATGTATAAACAATTTTATATGTCAACTGTTGACTTCTAAAGAAGAAACCCTCTAAAGAGTAAACCTTGAATCTTGAAACCTCTGCGTCCGCTTGCCGTTTTACTGTACCGTAGTTTACCGCAGTTTTCAGCCTAAAATTAATATTTCTCTTGCTCTCTTCTAACTAAAATCGACATGGGACGATAAATTCTTTCATCTTATCTAAAAAAAACTGTAGGAGAACGCTGCCTTTGATGAGCCATTTTTACTGAACGGGCACCATCGTCTGATAGTTGCCCTAGGGCATTCTATTGACAGATAGTGCCCGCGTGAGATCATACCACGTGATCAGTTTTGACCAGTGACGACAGAGGAAAATTTAGTGGTGAACTATAAGGGCTGATAGTGTCTCTATGCGGATGAACACTGTTACGAAAAATTGTGGCGTGACTTCCGTCACTTGGAACATTCGAGTGTATGCTAATTTGATCTAGAAGTTTCGTGCATATTTGATTAGCCTTGTCACGGTGACTAAGCAATTTATTTTAGTCGTTCACGTCTGCTGCTGTAAATAGTTTATATTGTAATGATACTTTATTTAGTATAGCCGGAAAGTTCTAGAACGTTTTGCTGTAAAGTATATAAGTAAATCGGTGTAGTGTTTAGATGGTTTTATTTCCCAGGAGTTTTACAGTAGTGTTTACTGAAGTGTGACGAAGGTCGCGTGTAGTCGACAGAGGTCGTGTTTGTGAAGTGTAACAGAGGTTACGTGGATATTTGGCAAGAGGCCGTGTGTTTAAAGTCAAGTGTAGTTACAAGCCTAGCGTGTGCTTGTAGAGAAGTCCTGTGTGGAAATACTGCGTTCGTGTGGATTAAATATTCTTGTTGTGTTTCCAAGATCCCTGTGTTCTGTTTGGACTACAAACTATACCTACCACTAAAAACATTCGAACCTGTAACAAACACTATGGCATCATGTGATCAATTTAAACCCATAAGAATCGAAGAAATTTTAGTGGTGAACTATAATGAGTGTTGGTTCTCTCCTTAGGTCCTGAAGCTTTATGCTTGGGAGACATCATTCATGAAAATGATCTCTAAATTTCGCAAAAAGGAGTTGCGGCACTTAAAAAATTCTGCTTATCTTAATGCATCATTTGCATTTACCTTCACATGTGCACCATTTATGGTAAGTAAAGGAAAGAAAAGAAAAGTTGTGAAGCACATACATGTAAGGAAACCATAACTAACTGTACAAATGTGTAAGGCAATTCGGTAAAGGTAAATAAATGTGTTATTGACTTGGTCATGGATTGGAATTCATAGCAATTACACTACAGGAAGGAAAGGAAAAGGAACTTCCATCGATGGCCAACAGAAAAACAAGCAGAGATCTAGTTAGAAATCTTTAATCTGGGACTCAATTGTCTATCCATTGTAGCAGGGTTTCTATTATTAATTAATAGTGACCCATCCATAATGCAACAGTTGACTGTGCGCTGAAAAATTATCTACTTAGCATTACTCCTGATATTACTGACTCTACAGCAGCTCCGATGAAGAATGATGGTTAAATAGTATTTATTAAGTACATAATGTATAATTTGTGCAATATTCAGCCTTTTTATATGTGACTTGTATTTGTAGCTAATATGACACACGCTTTGATTGGCCAATTCTAGGGCATTATTCTTCCTTAATGCCCATGGGCTGATTACAGGCCCGCTAAAACAAAGCAAAAAAGTCAAATAATAAACAACTTATTAACCTCGAATGTTCGGTCTTTATGGGAAAATCTCAAGCCTCGACCTAGCTGTATGGACCTTGCTATCACTCGGTCAATATGGCGAGGCCTTGGTTTGAGATTTCCTCATAAAGACTTCTTTCTTTGTTAGTAAGTGGTATTCTCTTTGTTGAAGACTTGTTATATTAATTTACACAGTAAGAGACCATGAAGGTTACATACTTTTTCGATGGTTGTCCTAGCAGGAAATGGTCGATTTTGAACAATTGTTGGATGAGGTTTTTGTGATATCCTGAATAATCAAAGTCGAGGTAAGTGTTATCAGCCGAAGCCGAAGGCTTCGGCTGATAACCCGAGACCTTGATTATTTAGGATATCACAAAAACCGAATCTAATAATTGTTTTATTATACGTTGTTTTGAAGAAAACAACGACAAACACATTATCGATGAAGCGAATCAAGAAGCCATTCTTACTTTGCTGTCCGTGAACTTGACATAATGGTGTCCGAGAACTTGACATTGCTCTTGGAAATCATGCATTGTGCCCGCCACCTACATATTCACTAATCTGTAGGTATAGATTAGTGAATAATCTGTAGGTTGCGCTGTTTCCCAGAATTAACTGTAGGCTTTTAACCAAAAAGAAAAAGAAAAGAAAACGGGGAAGACCCAAAACCAAGACAGTGGAAACTGACCTTAGTGTGATGGGTAACCATGGTGACCTTACATGGTTACATGGTAACCTTACATGGTTACCCACCATGTAAGGTTTATCATGAGGAGAGGCACAGGCTATTGCGAAAGACAAGACCCAGTGGAAAAGTGACATTGTTGCGGCCCCATGCCCCACCGGAGGCAATAAGGACTAGATTTTAACCAATGAGAAGACAGATGGTGACTACAATGTATAATAATCATAATAATTTGTTATGACAGGTATCAATAGCTACCTTCGCCATCTACGTACTGACTGGCAATGAGCTAACGGCTTCCAAAGCATTTGTTGCAATTTCGCTCTTCAACATTCTACGTTTTCCACTGGTCATGCTTCCAAATGTGATAATTAGTCTGATCCAGGTAAATAAATTAATAATAAGTATTATTAATATCTAGCTTCACAGGTACACAAAAATAGTTAAATGCAAGTAGTTAAATGCCATATTGCTGTCTTAGGCCTTGTAAATTATAACCTTTTACATGTGCTTTGCAAGGCAGTGTTTCATTCATATATCTTGTTAACCTGCAGTCAGGTGGTTTTTTTTTTGAAAGGGAGAAGGAAAATAATAACGCTCTCCTTCCCCGCGTCTAAATACAGGGTGGGAGTGTATGATCAGAGATTTATATTTTGTTAACTTACATAAGTTGAAGTTTTTTAATCTGCCTTATATTTTATTTAGCTTTTATTCATTAGGCTCTTCTTTTCTGTACTTTTCTGTATGTACTTGAGATCTATATGTAAATTATCAGTTGATGAGGCCCAAAAGTCGAATTGACTGTAACCTCATAAAAATCAAGAGGAGATGTTTTTAATTGTTTAAGTACAATTGTAACCAAAATTTCCATCAGATGACCGTGTCCTATTCTCTGCTTTCTGTGAAAGTTCATGCTTTAGAAAATTGGTGAGGAATGAGTTGTCCTTTGAATTTTGCACTTTACTTTTGCATCTTTTTCTAAACGTTTCCCCGAAACTTACGAAAAACGAGAAAATTAAAAGTCACCACTTCATATGTATGACAGGCTGCTACCTCACGCTAATGGTACTGATATTGCACAATAGCTCAGCCAATCAGATTTTAGCAGTTGTATTTTATATTACTTGTTAAATTCTACTAATCTAAAATTTGAAATGATTTAATCCCTTCGTTCTTTAGGCCAGAGTTTCCCTAAAGCGTTTGACAGAGTTTCTAAGTTTGGAGGAACTTGATGCAGATAATGTAGAGAGGACTATGCCAGATCATAGTGAGTCCTGTCAATTTAAGAACTTGAATTGGAGCGATTTTTTTGAATGTTAACTCAGGCTATTAGAATGCAGGTGGTGTGGTGGCATCGTGCGGGGTTAACAAGCGCATAGCTTCAGATTGCAGCTTGTTTAGGTTTGTACATACATGCAATTAATCAACTCAGTGCTCTTCAGACTTGACTTAAAGAATTTCTTTCTTTTTCCATTGGTTTTTAGTCAGTACGCAAGACATTCATATTGAGAATGGAGCATTCAGCTGGGACAAGAGCGGCAAACCTGTCTTAACAGAGTGAGTATTGGTCAGAGGTCCATCATGTTGTGTCTACTGGTGCTTTGTTGGTATGGTGATGTTTCATTGATTTTCCCGCAGTATCAACGTAAACATTCCAAGCGGTTCACTTGTTGCAGTGGTTGGTCAGGTTGGATGTGGAAAATCAACCCTGCTTTCTGCTCTTCTTGGGGAAACCGAAAAACTTGATGGGAAAGTTAACGTTAAGGTACTAACAATTATTAAAGTCTAATGATACATTTATTTAGAAATAGTGGAAGAAATTGTTTGAAGTTAGGTTCGACGGAAGGGAAACTGGGAGATGACCTTTAGTTTCTTATTAATTTACAATTAGTAATTTTAAAACATTAACTTCCATTTTTTCGTGAAAATATGAATGATTGACATTTGGTCGTGGGAAAAGTGAACCGAAAGGCCAAAATGCAAACAGTTTTCTGAGAGTAATACAGCTTATAAGACAAAGAGGCGCAGTAAAGTAGATATAGTGCCCATAAGAAGCAATTGCAAGAAATGTGTCGCTGTTTGTAGACACTATAGACAGATTCACCAACGTGTTTACATCGTTGTTGCCACCCAATTCAGATCATGTGGTGATAATTCATTTGGGAGGTTAATAAAGTTGTGTTTGCCAAAACCCTCATGCACTCAGTTGTATGTGACAAATTGCACAATTGTAACTTCTCAAATGAATCATCACGTGGTCTGATTTGGGTGGCAACAAAGACGTTAGCCGAATACGTCTATTGAGAAAAGCAGTCTTTAACAATAACTTGGTATTTTCTGTATTTTAAAGCTAAAGACTAAAATTTCCAATACGACATTTTTAAGCGAGAGTTTTTTTTTTTTACCAAATTGTAACCGATAAGTGTACCAATCAGATTTGCAGATTAGCTATTGAAAATGGTGATTGGCGTAAGCTCACGAAAAGAGCATTTAGAAGGAAAATTAATAAGTTGCTTCTAACTGTACTTGAAATTGAGGACTGTTATGTTGATGCCCATTCTCTAATACTAAATTCTCTAATACTGAATTTAAACACAAGTAATTCAGTATTATACACTATAGCTTTCAACTTCGCATTTAGCCATATATCTACTTTACACCTCTAATTTGCTTTACATTTTTACCTTTGTACTTGATTGACTGTTAATGTATGTGTATTTATTTAGCAGCTGTTTTAAAATCACTTTCTGCTCGGTAAATATGACTGTAAATAGTACACTGAACCCGCCTAGATTAGCTATGCTATAAGCGGGTTTTGTAAATATTTAAACTGTAAGTTTTTCTTTAAATAAAATTAACAGTCAGTCGTGTCTGCTAATAGAATTTAGCATGTAAAGGACTTAGATAAGTTTTAAAGCTTCTATTCTGAATCTTTCTCGGTATATTTTGAAGACCGTAAATCACATTTCTTTTTCAGGGCTCCATAGCATATGTACCTCAGCAAGCATGGATTCAAAATGCTACTCTTAGGGAGAACATTCTGTTTGGAAGAACATTTGATTCCAAGCGTTATGCGAAAGCACTTTACACCTGTGCTCTACAAACAGATCTTGACATCTTACCAGGAGGAGACCTGACAGAAATTGGTGAAAAGGTATCTTGACTACGAAGCTGTTTAGTACCCTGGGAACACTGCGCACTGCGCGCTGCCACTGCTGCGGCTGCTGGTCCTCATCTTCTTACTCGTCCCAGTGCTCCTCGTCCTCTTCTTCTTTCTCCCCCTCTGCCTTCGCTTCTTTTTCCTCTTCTCGTCTGCGTAGCTCACTTTGGGAAAGAGTGATAGCCTGGGGACGAAGTCTCGCCGCAAGCGCTTATGGGATTATTCGGGGGGACGTAGGTCAAAACAAACATGGAGGAATTTAGTGCGGAATGTCATAGCGTGGATTGTAGTAGTGACAGAAAGGTTTTAACAGAGCTACAGATAGCAATAAGTCGAAGTTATTGTTTTAGACGATCGAAAGTCAAGAGGATTGAGAAGAATTCGAACGACGTGTTCCGCTGTTTATTTATACGATGTTGTAAATAAATACATGTGAATGCGGACATAGCGAAATGAGGAACAAATAGTCGAGAAATAGAAGAAACGACATCGCATAACGCTGGGAGTTCTGCAGTCTTTAATGTCGCCTTCGAAAAGGAAGGGAAAAAGAAGTTATTTAAACACGGAGCATTCGTATTTGGTCACCCATCCAGGTACGAGCCACGACGAACAGGGCTCAACTTTGTTGAGCGGACGAGACGTGATGCTGTCCTTGTGGTATAGTGACTCTGAACGCACTTTTTTTTTTTAATTTCTAAGATGAGAAAAGGTAACAAAGAGAGAAAAAATCGCTGATATTGGCTGGGAAAATAAAGAGCGAAAAAATGAGAGGAATGAAAATGTTTACAGACGATCCATTTTCCAAGTTGACAGTCGCTATACCACAAGGACAGCATCACTTCTCGGCCGCTCAACAAAGTTAAGCCCTGTCAGGCGGGGTTCGCATCTCCTCTTTCTCTTCTTATCTTCTCCTTCTTCCGCTCCTCATTCCTCTCTGTTTAAACCCGTTTGATTCTGTTGCAGTACTTAAAGTTTACATTGCTTTCTTTAGGGCATAAACCTTAGCGGTGGACAGAAACAGCGAGTGAGCTTAGCTCGCGCTGTGTATTTTAACGCTGATGTGTACTTGTTGGATGATCCACTCAGTGCTGTGGATTCACATGTAGGAAAACACATCTTTGACAAAGTAATAGGACCACGAGGAAAACTGAGGAAGAAGGTAAGTCTTTACGCTAATATTAACAGAATAATAGTATATGTTTTAGAGGTTAACCGTGTCAAATTTCAAGGTGTAAGCATTTGGAACCCAGACAATAAACATACTCGTACTATACCCCTGCATCGGCGCATGGAATAGCTTTTACCGAGAGATTATCAAGGTGAGAGAGTGAATCCTCCATACAGATCTTACATTCAGAGCGAAAAAACGCAATAAGCATGCGCGAGCTTTGACTGTGCGCCAGGCTCCAAGTTTGAAAAAATGGCGGGATTTTCGTCGGTCGTCTAAACAAACAAGGTTACGAACTTTGTATGCTTTCTAAAAATTCTCGGTAAGCAGCAACATTTTAACCTCACTAATGGAAAGCTGGTGAATTGTTTTCATGGGGAATCAATTTTTTTTTTTCGGGCAAAATCAACCTCAAAACGGTTTACGAACCCTGTACTTTTATGCGGTACACAAGAAATTTCGGTGCGAGAAGAGATTTTATCCACAACCAATCTCTACATATTGCATATTTATAAGCAACCCACTGAATACATAAGCTAGAGAACCTCCCAACAGGCAGGGGGAGACCTGTTTTCTTAACAGTGAAATGCCAAAAAAAATTCATCCGCGCTTTTAAGACTACCTTATTGCAGTTGTATAGTTCACGTTCTCTCGGATATGCAGAAAGCTGGCTCCTTCGTTGGTTCGCTCGTTCGGTCTTTTGCTCGTTATAGTTGGTTTGTTCGTTCGCTCGTTGGTTCATTTGTTCGCTCGTTCGTTGGTTCGTTGGTTGGTTGGTTGGTTGGTTCGTTCGCTAGTTCGTCGTTCGTGTGTGTACTCAAAAGAATTTACCCGTCTGCAAACAACAAAGTACATTGCTTGTAATTACAAGTCATTATCATAGGGGATGTGTCATAGCAAGAAGGATCCGCCACCTTGTACTTCATTTCTGGGTACTATTGGTGTATAATTGATATTTGTTCAATGCATTCATTCTCTTCACTAGACGCGTGTTCTTGTGACCCACGGCATTGCTTTTCTTCCTCAAGTTGATCAGATCGTTGTTTTACAAGATGGCAGAATATCAGAGGTTTGTGTGACTTAGCTTTCATTTTCTGTGGCTATCAATTACATGAAAAGATAGTATTCGCTCTTTTAGATAACTTTTTTTTTACTGAAATGTCAGCTGATCAGCCTCAATATCTTTTCATGATTTCACTTATTGCGCTTTTTTATGAAACTTGTATTTCAATTTTGTTGGAAAACAACGAGTTGCAAGAAACTCCGCAAAATCAGCTCTTGTCAAACTTCTCGTATTGTAGCAAAACGCCGTGCAGAGTAAAATCTAGTTGCACCTATTGTGGCGACTGTCATTGCGGCAACGCTGCAAGGAAATCTTTTATGTGTTGCTTTATTTCCACGCTAGTATGTAAAGCTTTTTGATGTCGATTTGTAATGGTAATAGGACTGAGTGGAGTCCAATTCGGTCTGCTATCATAAAAGTGATAACAAAATCGGGCGATTTGTTTAGCACGAGTATGATTACAGACCGAATTAGACGGCAAGAAGTCTTATTACCAAGTAATCATAAAAATTGCAGTTTCCGAGAAAAGAAGAATAGCCAAGTAATGAAAGAAAAGGAAAATTTGCATTAAAAAACTGACAAAGGAGGCGTAAACATTATACTTCCTACCAGCAATTAGGCGCCAAAACACAAACACTTATAACTACAACTTTGAATGTGATTGGCTTATTGAACTGTCTGATGACAAACTGTCCGATAACAACGTGGCAAGTGAATCAGTAGAAAATAGGACTTTTTTAAACCAATCACAATCGAGGAAATTGTAATTTTTATGATTTTTCCTGTTATTTTCAGGTTGGTACTTACACAGAGCTGGTAAAGAACAGGGGCGCTTTCGCTGAGTTCCTGAAAACATACGCCACAGAGGAACAAACAAAGCTTACGTATGGTGAGTTGGTTTTACCTCAAAGAAAAAAAAACTAGCATAGTTAAGAATGTTTCCTTACCGTTTGCGCCTGTTTCGAAAGTTCCGTGGTTTTTGGTTGAATGGAAAGCATTTTTTTCATTTATTCGAACAATCTGTGTTACAACATTGCTCTAAGAATAAAAAGAGCTTATCTGGAGAGGTTATGCTGTTTGCAATGCATATTACACGTGACGATCGAACAAAACACAAAGGAATAGAAGTTAACAGAAACGGTTGGACAAGGAGATAAATGATTGGACGAACTGAAAAAAAAACATAACATTAGTGTCAAAATCATCGTGAGAAATACCATTTAAGAACCAATCAGTTTTTTTTTCTTATCGGAAGCACAATGCCATCTATTTCCGAGTAATTGTGCAGCGAAGGCAAACGACTTTTCACGCAGAGCAGCAAAACTTGGGCAGTACAGACAATAGTGCTTAGGATCTTCAACAAGTGGATCGCAAAGAGGACAGGCTGGTGATAGACAAACTTGATGTTAAGCTCCTTCTTTCAATTTATCTTCGTTAATAGCTGAGGATCCTGCACCAGAGGCGATAATGCCAGATATCGAGGATGTCGACGGGCGCTGGACTGGAAGACAAAGCATGGAGCGATTGGACAGCCATCTTGATATACCTCGTAGAAAACGAGCTGATAGTATATCAGTTATAACTGTTGATACCGCTGACCTGGATTGTCAGTTTACAAGACCAGATCAAGAAGGGGACAAGATGATTGAAGAAGAGAAATCCAAAACTGGAACGGTACGGTAGAATCCCGCCATACGGTCTCCCTGTTAATACTAGTCTCCTCCGCAGCCGTTTTTTGGGATGTCACGCAACGAGCGTTGCGTGACATCCCAAGAAACGGCTGCGGAGGAGACTATGTTAATACGAGCACCTCGATATGACGGCCACTTTATTCTGGTCCGAACAAAAGCTCAGTCAGTCATTTTCTTATTTAGATAACCCCTTTAAAGGGGCTCAGTCACGGTTAAACGGGTTGAAAAGTTTAGCTAAACTTTTAAAATTCGTCGTTTGTAATCCGTGTCAATCTTCTCCATCCCTAACCATCCTTGTTCCTTTATGGTTTCTTATTATCTCTTTGATTTTTTTCTATCTTTATAAAGTGTTGTTTTCAGGTTTTCTTTAATTTAACGGTAATTTTGTCGATGCTCGATATAACTCAAAATACCGTGACTGAGCCCCTTTAATACGGCCACTCTATTAATAATACCAGATTTTGTGGCCGGTTGGTGACCAGTTTAACGGGCTTTCCGCGGTTTATATCTTCAAAAAGTCAGCTGATCTTAAGAAGTACTATGGGTAACTAGAGATGTGTTTTTCTCAAACTCATTAATAGTTCATCAAGTTAAGACAATGGAAATCGCAACCGTAAAGGAGGTTTGGATACCCGGTCTTAATTGACGAGTTAACTTCTCCGTCTACTCCTTAGCTTTTGTTTCGATTGAAAAGATATACCAAACACTCGAGACAGTGTTTCATCGGCTATCCAAACACCTCGAATTTCGTCAAAAATACTCCGCTGTGCGTCGTATTTTCAATTCTCTTCTCGTTGTTTGGATATCCCGAACACTGTCTCTCGTGTTTGTTTTTTACATATAAAACATGTGAAGTGTACACACCGGTATAAACCCGTTACTAACTTAGCTCAAGTGCCAACCGCCATTTTCATGGTTAACTTTGCTCATTAGCATTACAATATTTAAGAAATAGAAAACATGTACCGTGTTTCTATCGAGTTATACAAACACGAGTGGAAGTTTGGGAGAACGAGAAATGCTGTGGGAACACGAGCCGCAGGCGAGTGTTTCCACAGCTTTTTCGAGTTCTCCCAAACTTTCACGAGTGTTTGTATAACTCGATAGAAACACGAAGTACATGTTTTCTATTTCTTTTAGAAAACACCACGACGAGAAAAAGGAAAACAACTTGTTAGCTTTGGATATCAAAATGTAAATTCTCTTTGCTCGCGCCATCACTACGTCAACAAGCGCGCGGTAGTTTTGTGTCTCCATCGAGTTATACAAACACGATTTTTAACCAATCAGCGCGCGTACTTTCTTAGGACTGTTTTCTAAAATACAGTATGTATGCGGAGCACTTCCGGGCAATAGGCCATTTCCGTGTTACATTGTGCCTCTGTTTCAAAACGAGGATGAAAAAACTTTCATATTAAAATGAGTTTGATTTTCATGAAAATGAACCTGCAGGGGGGACATGAATGACTGCGCACGAAGGCTCCTTTTGACACATAGCAAGAGGCAACTCGGAAATTGCCCATTTCACAATTTTTGCCTGTAATAGCCCTTTTCACGGTTAATTTTTCTCACTTGCATTACAATGTAATCCAACGTGAATGCGAGGCAATTTCGGGCTAAAAGTGCGAAATAGCCCGAAATTGCCTCGCATACATGCTAGATTTTATTGTAATGCAAATGAGGAAAGCTAACCGTGAAAAGGGCTATTACCTCACATCAACTGTAATGGAACCCTTTTGGAAAGACGTTATAACGTGGTGGAATATCAAGCGTTCAGACAATATTAATCCCAGTGACACTGAAATCCTTTACGGCTACATACCTGAATCTATGAGCTTTTACGCGTTAAATCATTATCTTCTGATTGCTAAATATCATATATTCCGCACTAGAAATTAGTCAGAGTCTCCGAGTTTAAAGGTCTTTCTTGTCTTACTGGAAAATAAAATCAAATGTGAAAGACAAATGATGCTTAAAAACTCAAACTGCAGAAAATACGAAGCTAAGTGGACCACTCTCTGCATTTGCGATACGTAAAGTTTGTTGTTCCTTTTCTATTTTCTTTACAATCGTCTATTGCCAACCTTAATTATAATGAATATTTGATAGATGCTAATGAATTTTCGCCACAAAAAGTGTCTTGTAAAGATTAAGATTTGCTCACTGAAGTCGTAAAATTGTGACGCCCTCCAACAAGTTTTTTCCCATGTATATCTACGTAGAATGCAAGACTTGTTTAGGCATAAACTGCGCACTAACGGCAACTGCGAAATAAGCTCTAGTTCAAGAGTTATATCGTAGATATTTAAAAGTGCAGACGTCTTGGAAGATTTTCGTGTTTTAAAGCAACTTTTTCTCAAAATGACTTGGTCCATCGCAGCGGCTGTTGTCAATTCTAAGTTCCAAATGGCTGATTGTAGACAAGCAGAGAGTCTTTGTTACTTACTGATGTTGAAAAAAACCACTGCCATTTTGGTCTTGGGATGTAAAGGATTAAGGTGATTCCTCAGTATTGCATTGCGCATCCTTACTGCGCACGATTTTCACGTCATTAGCGCGCGCAAATTAGCGCGTGCACGTGCAAAACGAAAGAAATTTCCCTCAAGCTGAGCTTGATAGCGAAATAAATGTTCATTTATAGTGACCTATATTTTTTATTGCATAATAACAGTGTACATACTATCCTCCTTAATTTAAAAAAGAACTAAAACATTTTATCGGAAGGAAAAAAAGATATAGGTGAAAAAGTGCACAAAGCCGTTACACTGCGAAGCAAATTTTGACCTCGAAAATAACGACTCTACGAACTCTTTACGTCCACGTCGGTTTAAATAGTGTGATGTTTCCACAAATTTTATATAATATTGTTCTTTATGCTCGACACTTTCTACCTGTCAAGTTTTGTTCCACGTATTACGTTTAAAGACTTTGTTTTGAGCTTCCGCAAAATGTTACTTGGACCGATGAATAACGCGCGTGATTAGCACGAGTACATGCATAAATGGGGTAAGATTGGCACATCGCATCTCTTAAACGAGAATGGTGACCTATCATTTTTATTTTATTTTTCGAAACAGTGCTTGGTAGAGAACATTCAGGGAAAGTTTCAAAAAAATTCATCGGTAACTTTTATTTCTGAGGAATCACCTTAAATAGTTGTAACCTGACATTCCTTTCGAATAAATATTTGTCAAACGGGTGAGGAAAGATACAAAGGTTCTTTTCTAAGCGTCTCGAACAGAAACTTTCTCTGCACGTGCGTTATAAACCTTGTATCCGTCGTTGTGGTAGCTTGGGTAACTTCCAAATCGCTTGTACTGTAGCTTGAAATCTTTTTATGCAAGCCTTGTAATTTGAATACTGCCATGTTGTTCTTGCAGGTTAAACTTTCAGTGTTTTGGGAATACGCCAAGTCACTCACAGTTCCAATCTCCGTCTGTATCGTATTGTTTTTCATCATCTCCGAGACCTCTGCAGTCTCGTCAGGAATCTGGCTGGCTAAGTGGAGTTCCACAGACGTGACTTCAGACGATGAGCGCGATCTGTTCCTTGGTGTTTATGGCGCGCTGGGCTTTTCACAAGCTATGTTCATTCTTTTTGCTTCCGTTGCCATGGCGGCTGGATCGCGAGTTGCGTCGCGGTATCTTCATCAGAAAATGTTGGTCAACATCATGCATTCTCCCATGTCATTCTTTGAGACCACCCCCCAAGGGAGGATCATGAACCGTTTCTCCAAGGACATCAGTGGTATTGATGACATGGTGCCCAGATCCCTGACCTCGTTTCTCCGAACCTTTCTGTCTGTCATTGGCACAATGTTTGCGATTACGTTTGCCACACCAATCTTTCTGGCTGTGATCCTTCCTTTGGGAGCCTTGTACTTTTTTATACAGGTACGGCCTCTCTTTTGCTTACAATTTTTTGCTTAAACTTTTTTTGACAATATGATTGAGAATTTCACCTGTCATTTGTAAATAGATAAGGTTGTCGTTGTCTTTGTTTTTCGCTATTACTCTGAGATTATTTGCCTTTTTATCCTAGCTCAATTTTTTCCGTTGATGGCGTATTTTTGTTATCTGAAATTTGCCCGCAAAAGTCCACACCGATTACAAAGCCCTTTGGAGCATGTTCTCTTTGGCTAAACAGTTTTCTCCAAAGTTTCAGTGAAGTTTTCTTTATCTCTCGGGTTGTTCACAGTTTGCCAAACCCTCGTAGACCCTTTGCATAAATGGCGTCTAAATTTGAATAACAATACTCATACATCCTTAGCCCCACATTCATGTAGTAATTTGTCTTGAAACATGAATGTGAGGCTAAGGATGTACCAAGTATTGTTATTCAAATTTAGCCGCCATTTATGTAAAGGTCTATTGTAGCTAGCATTGCCACATCACTCGTAAAACGAACTTATATTTTCTACAAGTGGACGCGTGATTGTAAACTTGTTGATTCTAAATTGTCGGAGTCAATTCTTAACTTGGATAGCACCCAAATTGACAAGTAATTTAGAAAGTTTCGCGCACAGTATAATTACCAGTTGCTACTTCTGGTCGTAAATTCAAACCAGGATAACATTCAACTAATCGGTAGTCAAGCCTTGAAAGATCTCTGGTAGGTCTTCGTTGTGTCTCAAGTACTCTCAAGTGAGGGGAGAATAGACTAGTTTCGATATAGTAAAATTCTAACCTGGCGCCGAGGATTAGGGGTATAAAACAAAAAAGGCAGTTATTCATCCTTGAAGTTCGATGAGATTTTCTTTTGTTTTATTCCCCTAAGCCTCGGAGCCAAGCTAAGATTTGAAGGTGTTAATAGACCTTTCCCGCATTCCAGCAAACAATGGCACCGAGTCGAGGTCAGGTTGGACAAAAATACAGCAAATGTATGAAAATGTTAAACGCCAACCTCGCTTTGGTGCTACTAGTTGAACGCACTGAAGTGGAATGCGGGAAAGGTCTATTGGCCTATTCTAATTCAGCTCGTTTCTGAATGTAAAATAGCAGAAACGCAGAAAGTGTAAACTACTCCAGTATGGTCTTTTGTGAATGTGGCGCGAATTTGACAACAATTGGAAGGGTGTGCCAAGCGATCAAGTTGTAAAAGGGCTTCAACAATTTAATTTGTGTGGTTTGTATTTTCCAGAGAATTTATGTGGCGAGCTCACGCGAGCTCAAGCGGATTGAATCTGTTAGCCGCTCGCCAATATATAACAACTTCCTGGAGACTATCAACGGCACGACTACCATCCGGGCCTTTGCGCAACAGCAACGCTTCATACGTGGCAATTATTTCCTAGTGGATGAAAACCAAGTCGCTTACTACCCTTCAATGTCGGCAAACAGGTGAAAAGTTTTGTCTGATAATTAATTATGGTAAGATGGTTTAGATCTCCTTCGTATGTTTATTGATTGATCATACAATTTATTTCTGACTCTTGCAGTTATGCAATGAATTGTCTTGGATGATACGCATATATTTTCAGTAAGTCCATGTTATCTGTGGTCTTTGCATGACGTCTTTAGTCTATCGATTGCTTAACAATCAAACCGTATCGAGACGACCACTTAAAATAGTAATACTAGAGAGTCTGTTAAGGTAATTCCCCTGAAATAAAACTGACAATAGATTTTCGTTCATACTTTGCCCACTGAATATTTATCAAATGAGAACTTCAATTTTGAAATAAAAAAGAGGGGTGCCCATACTCATTGAGGAGCACTGGGGCATTGAAAATGACCCATTTTGGCATTATTTAATGCCTATTACAAGAACGCATTCCCAGTAACAATTATAAATTTTTGTGACCGAGACTCACGAGACCAAGCATTAAACTGGAGTCAATGCATTGTATCGGACACAATAAACTTTTTAAGTTTGATTTAGACAGAAAGCTGAATTCTTGATTAAAATTTCAACCAAATTTCTTGACATGTTTACCATAGGGCAAAATAGAAAAGAAGACAATTTACTTGCTATTTTCGATATTTATTCAATTTTCAGCAATAGGAATCAGATCAGTCTTTCCTCAGCAAAGTTTATGATAAGTTGATTACAATGACTGAAAAAAAAGTTGGGGTGCCCGTGCTCGTTGGTGAGCTATAGCCATTTTCCAACTGACAGCGCTCAATATCAAGGCAAATCCGCCATGTTTTCAATATGCGCGTGCACGCGGGCGCGCTAAATGACGCCATAAATTATGCGCAGAAAGGATGCGCAGTACAGTTGTGAGGAATAACCTTAAAGGAGGTTGTTTTGTGTGTGTTCGTTCGTTCGTTCGTTCGTTCGTACGTTTCCACGTTCGTTGGATCGTTCTTTCGTGTTTTTGCTTGTTTGTTTGTTTGTTGTTTTTCCAAAGCGTAGAACCTCGTTTATGACTCGGATTTTGATCGAATGGATCAAACCGTAAACGAATCTCCTCGGAGGGGACTTTCTAACTTTAAATGGCCAATTTTTAATGCGTCCGACTCTTACTGGAGTTTACCTTCGTAAAGTGTAAACAATGAATCGGCACAGCACACGGAAACGACTGGACGTGAAATTCATTCTAACTACGTAGAAATGCTAGAACTTGGCGTTAGCAATGGACAAGAACGTCCAACTCTAACGGGAGTTTACCTTCGTAAAGTGTAAGCATATTTTCCTCCAAACAAGTGGTCACTCGCTCCGATAGAAACAAAGTAAGCGGTGTTTTCCAAGTTGACGGGCTCTAAACACCTAACCACACTGCGCTGCTTACCTTTTTCAGATGGCTCGCTATTCATCTCGAGCTTGTTGGCAACTTGATCATATTTTTTGCCGCTTTGTTTTCTGTCGTTAACCGCGATTCTCTACAGAGTGGACTTGTAGGTTTGTCCATCACCTACGCTCTTCAGGTATGTTGATCAGCCATCAATACATAGTCACATAGTCAAAATCACGGGTACAGATTTTCTGCATCTTAAAAAGTTTAGCCTAATTTTATTTAAGTTTGTCGTAATCTTGCCCATCCTTAGCCGTCCTTGTTCATTTATGGTTTGTTATTGTCTCTTAAGTGTTTTTCTATCTTAATAAGTATTAAGTAGGTTTCCTACAATGTAAAGGTAATTTTTTTTACTTGGCCAAAATAGCTTAAAATGCAGTGGCTGACCTCCTTTAAACATACTTGTAGGACTCGAAATTGCGACTCACTGGTCGCCGATGCGACCAAAAATTGAGCACTGGCGACTAAATTTTCAGAGCTTGTCGCCAGCTGGCGATTCTTATTTAGTCCGATAACTAAGAAAACCACGACACAACTTCTGTTTTTAAATCTTTTTTTATTAGGAAATCAATCGGATATGGTAGCTAGTATACAACTCACCTTTCCGTTTGTAGTAAAATCATGTCTGAACATTGCAAGAGAATGGAAAAAATTGAATGTATTTCGACACGCCGATACTACGCTTACGGCGCCCCATATTGTTTCAGCGGCTTCTTCTCCCCGTCAGAGACTGGTACGAGCAATGTGCTTGTGTAGGGACCTGGCCGGGGCTAAGTATGGCTTTTATCGGCAGCAAAAGGCGTTGTAGGCTCGATTACCAGCCGCTGTTCGGGCAAGGTAGACCAGACAGGAGAGAACGGCGGAAATCGAGCCTAAAGGCGTTGAGAAATGCAAGTTAAATTTAAAAAACGGCAGTTCGAAGAATTGAAGTAGAAAAGGGAAAATACACAAGGACCTGTGCTTGTCTCACAACGAAAACCACGGACTTAAAACGTTTGGCTGATCTCCAGTGTAATAGCCACAGCTGACGTCACATTTCGCTTATTCGACTTTGTCACATAAAATCTTCTCCTGGTTCCTGTTTTTTCTATAGTTCTCTGGTTCTTCTGATTCTCGTAGTTCTCTGGTTCTTGTGGTTCTCTGATTTTTGCGGTTCTCTGGTTCTTGTGGCTCTTGTGGTTCTCTGGCTCTTGTGGTTCTCTGGCTCTTGTGGTTCTCTGGTTCTTGTGGTTCTCTGGTTCTCGTGGTTCTCTGGTTCTTGTGGTTCTCGTGGCTGTTGTGGTTGTTCTGGTTCTTGTGGTTATTCGGGTTCTTGTGGTTATTCTGGTTGTTATGGTTCTCGTGATTCTCGTGGTTCTCGTGGTTTCCGGTTCTTGTGGTTGGTTACCCTGTTGCACTAGTTGCCAGATCTCCAGGGATTGGCACGGCATGCGACCTTTCCCGCCCAATTTCAAGATGGCGGGCGGGGTAGTACTTGGTGTAAGTACTACATGGCGGGCGAGGAAGAAGTTCGTTCCGTTCAGGATCCTTAAAAAAAGGCTTTCCAGTGTTTTGTTCCCATTCCAAGAGGTCGTCCCACAAAGTGTTATCGAGTGGTTCGATATTTTTGCGATATTTTTTCATGTCACCACCAGGGAGCTGTTGTTAGTCAGTGCACTCGCATCGACGAGTGCTTTGATCGGCAAAACAACACTTGAAGTCTCTCCGTCCTACGAGGAAAAAGGAAACTTGTTCCTCATTGCCGTGGCACAATCAGGGTCCGGAAAATCACTCGCGTGCTATCACGGGTGTATTGATCCCATTGTGGAGCACTTGGAAGCTAAACTTGGGAAGAGCATCGCCCTGGACGAGACCAGAGAGAGAATCCACACAGAACCAGAGAAACCACAAGAGCCAGAGAACCCAAGAGCAGAGAACCACAAGAGCCACAAGAACCAGCGAAACCGCAACAATCAGAGAAGCCACACAGAAGCCAGATAGAACTACGACGAAATCAGAAGAACCAGAGAAAATATAAGAAAAAACAGGAACCAGGAGAAAGTTTTTATGTGACAAAGGCGGAATAAGCGTAAATGTGACGTCAGCTGTGGCTAGTACACTGGAGATCAGCCAAACTGTTTTAAGTCCGTGGTTTTCCGTTGGTGAGGACAGCACAGGCCCTTTGTGTATTTCTCCCTATTTCTTACTTCAATTCTATCGAACTGCCGTTTTTATAAATTTAAACATTGCATATTCTCAACGCCTTTAGGCTCCCCCCCCCTGACTTTCCCGCCGTTTCTCTTCCACTGTTCTGGTCTACGGCTTGCCCGAACAGCGGCTGGTAATCGGGCCTACAACGCCTTGTGCTGTCCGATAAATAGCCATACTTAGCCCCGGCCAGGTCCCTACACAAGCACATTGCTCGTACCAGTCTCTGACGGGGAGAAGAAGCCGCTGAAACAATATGGGGCGCCGTAAGCGTAGTATCGGCGTGTCGAAATACATTCAATTTTTCCATTCTCTTGCAATGTTCAGACATGATTTTACTACAAACGGAAAGGTGAGTTGTATACTAGCTACCATATCGATTGATTTCCTAATAAAAAAGATTTAAAACAGAAGTTGTGTCGTGGTTTTCTTAGTTATCGGACTAAATAAATCGCCAGCTGGCGACAAGCTCTGAAAATTTAGTCGCCAGTGCTCAATTTTTGGTCGCATCGGCGACCAGTGAGTCGCAATTTCGAGTCCTACAAGTATGTTTAAAGGAGGTCAGCCACTGCATTTTAAGCTATTTTGGCCAAGTAAAAAAATTACCTTTACATTGTAGGAAAACCTACTTAATACTTATTAAGATAGAAAAACACTTAAGAGACATAACAAACCATAAATGAACAAGGACGGCTAAGGATGGGCAAGATTACGACAAACTTAATAAAATTAGCTAAACTTTTTAAGATGCAGAAATCTGTACCCGTGATTTTGACTATGTGACTATGTATTGATGGCTGATCAACATACCTGAGAGCGTAGGTGATGGACAAACCTACAAGTCCACTCTGTAGAGAATCGCGGTTAACGACAGAAAACAAAGCGGCAAAAATATGATCAAGTTGCCAACAAGCTCGAGATGAATAGCGAGCCATCTGAAAAAGGTACAGCAGCGCAGTGTGGTTAGGTGTTTAGAGCCCGTCAACTTGGAAAACACCGCTTACTTTGTTTCTATCGGAGCTGAGTGACCACTTGTTTGGAGGAAAATATGCTTACAACTTTACGAAGGTAAACTCCCGTTTAGAGTTTGACGTTCTTGTCCTTGCTAACGCCAATATATAACAACTTCCTGGAGACTATTCAACGGGCACGACTACGCATCCGGCCTTTGCGCAACGCAAACGCTTCATACTTGGTCACTTTATTTCCTGTGGATGAACCTAAGTCGCTTACTACCCTTCAATGTCGGAACAGTGAAAGTTTTGTCTGATAATAATTATGGTAAGATGTTTAGATCTCCTTCGTATGTTATTTGATTGATCATCAATTTATTTCTGACTCGTGCAGTTATTCAATGAATTGTCTTGTCATACGAATATATTTTTCAATACGTCCATGTTATCTGTGGTCTTTGCATACGTCCCCTTTGTCTACTCGATTGCTTAAAACAATCAAACCGTATCGAGACGGACCACTTAAAATAGTAATACGAGAGAGTCTGTTAAGGACTTCCCCTGAAATAAAACTGACATAAGATTTTCGTTCATACTTTGGCCCACTGAATATTTTATCATATGTAGAACTTCATTTTGAAATAAAAAGAGGGGTCCCCATACTCATTGAGGAGGCATCTGGGGCATTGAAAAATGACCCAATTTTGGCATTAGTTAATTCCTTATTACAAGAACGCATTCCCAGTAACAATTGTAAATTTTTGTGACCGAGACTCACGAGACCACGCATATACACTGCGAGTCATGCATTGCATCGCGTACCACATAATATACTTTTTTAAGTTTGATTTATGACAGAGAAGCTGAATCCTTGATTTAAAATTTCAACCACAATTTCTTGACATGGTTACATGAGGGCAAAATTAGAAAAGCACCAGACAGTTACTTTGCTATTTTCGGCTATATTATTCAATTTTCAGCAATAGGAATCAGGATCGGTCTTTCCTCACAGCAAAGTTTTATGATGAATTTGAATTACAATTGACTGGAAACAAAAGCTTGGGGTGCCCCGCGCTCGTTGTTGAGCATAGAGCCATTTTTTCCAACTGACAGCGCTCAATAGCAAGGCAAATCCCGCCATGTTTTCAGTAGTGTCGCGTGCACGCGAGCGCGCTAAATGACGCCATAAATTATGCGCAGAAAGGATGCGCAGTCCAGTTGTGAGGATAACCTTAAGGAGTTGTTTGTGTGTGTTCGTTCGTATGCGTTCGTTTCGTTCGTACGTTCCACGTTCGCTTGGTCGTTCATTTCGTGTTTGTTGCTGTTGTTTGTTTGTATGTTTTTCCAAAGCGTAGAACCCTCGTTGTATGACTCGGAGTTTGATCGAATGATCAAACCGTAAACCAATCTCTCCTTGGGGGGGGGAGGGACTTTCTAACTTTAAATGGCCAAAATTTTTAATGCTCCCGACATCTTACTGGATTTTACCTTCGTAAGTGGTTAAACGAATGAATCGGGCACAGGGGGGGCACACGGAACGACTGGACGTGAAATTCATTCTAACTACTTTAGAAATGCTAGAACTTGGC
>JAHPZR010003967.1:5000-30000 GCA_019787425.1 Platygyra sinensis
CAGGAGTTTCAAAATCAGTCAACCATTCTGCCGAACGGTCTCCAACTGGCAAATTTGCAGAGGTCGAGGAGTGCTTTGGGAAAAACTGCATTTCGATAGTCAGAACGAGAAATAATCACAGTGTTTTTCCAATGTTTATCTGTGTTGGCCGCTTAGGTGTTTGGGTGTTTCGTGTTCCCCAAATACAAATGTTTGTAACAACACTTTCTTAAGCTTTCTTAGCACGTAGACTCATCGCGCCGTCTCCGATTATCACCCTTCACACCAACTTGGCGACTCATCTCGGATCGTCACAATCCGCCAACTTTTTCAGGGGTAGATGTACACTACCAGAAGTTCACTTCCGCTATCCCTTTTCACGGTATGACTTCCGGTGTGACAGTGGCATTATAGTGACTTCATCACTTAGAGAAACAAAAGGTCTGTTTTGTTTTTCATTCAACAAAAGGTCCCCAGAGGATTCCCTTGGAAAATGTGTTTTTTTGCATGCGTAATATCTCAAATAGGAAGCAAACATGCAGAACATTGTTTAAGACACGTAAACAAAACTGCATGCGAAATTTGGAGCATTTCCTGGCAAAGTTCAGTTTTGAGTAAAATACCAGCCTAACGCCCTTTTTCAACCAAACCCTTCAATTTGAACATCCAGTCATGCAACGAGGCATGCCTACGAAATTTTGAACATTTTTTTTGCTTTTAAATAGGTTTTTTCACCTCAATTTTTTTTGTTATTGTGTAGTTCCAGAAAATATCCACACCCCCACCACGGAGGGAATTTCACGTAAGCCCCCCCCCCTCCTCCTCGGAATTTCCATTTTTTGACCACTAAAATAACCCCCCACCCCACCCCTCCGGAATTTCCACTACTATTTTGTGCACCCCCCATACCCTCTGGAAAAAATAGTTTTGTGTCTCAGTAAAAGTAAACACTCCAAACATTTAGCGATCTACATTGCACATAACTTCTAATATTCTCAATCGAGTGTAACATCTATCTGAAGATACTCACAAAGAAAGCATTCAGCACTTTAGTGAAACATGCTTTAAAAGAAAAGATAAAATGTTAACTTGTCAAATTACCTTCCTACACGATTAACTCCCTTTGTAAATCTGTGGTACAATTTCTATTGAAGGACTGAAAATGAGTGTGGATGAAATTGACACCATACTTTTACTGCAAACACAGTCGCCAACAGACTCAGGATGAATTCATCACTTTTTACTAGAATGCATTGCATTTAACCAGAAAGCATTGTGCTATGAACAACACGAGGAAGTCGCGTGGATTCCAATGAGAATTTTTGTTCTGATTTACTTGTAAAACGATGTGCAGGAGATGTTATTGACTTTCAAAACTATGTCATTTCTCAGCAGTCTCGCCTCCATGGTCGAATTCTTAAATCAGATGAAGAGGAATCATCCTTACTAAAACTTGTAGAATAATTGAAACAAACGGAAACTGTAGAACACACTTATTTCATATATGCCACAATCTATTCCTTTTCATCCGAACATGAATTTAAACTTGAGTTTTAGCATTTTCACACATCCAGCGATGGATGCATCTTTGACAATGTCAACACTCGAGAGACATTTAATGCATACCGGTACAGAATTTATAAGTGAGATTTCTGCTGCTACAGTTTTCACATCTTTTGATTTTCATCCATTTGATTTTCTGGTAAAGGGGAGGTAGATGTGTATCATGTGTATGTGCTTTATTGTCTCGATCGCTTGTCACGGTATCCGGTCATCTTGCCATCAACCACCAAGAAACCATCTCGCCACCAACCAACTCACCGCAACGTAGAGTAGTCGAGGTGAATTAGCTGTTCGAATGAGAGTAAAGTAGTCGAGATGAGAAAGCTGTTCAAAGGAAGTTAGTTTGCTGGTCTGTATGCAGATTACATGTTGTTGGTGATGTGATTTGATAAATGTTCCGTTGTCTTGGGCGAGCGACATTAAATGTGCGCATGTTCTATTTTTGGAGCATGGTTTTCAAAACGACACAAGTTGTGCTTTTGTTTTTTTTTTACTTTCTTGTTGTGATTGTGCAATAGTCTTTGCATTGCCTTCGTAGCTGATTATTTATTTTCTTAATTTGGAGTCGTCTAAAAAAATGAGACACGACTAAGCTATTTATACAAAGCTGATATCGTAGGGCTACCGCTGGTGCAACACATCGTTCAACGTAACACGAACTGTGTGAGTGTTTTACACAACTAAACAAGGTAGAACGAATTTCAGTCTCTTTGGCTTGTGGCTTAATGTTATTAGATTATTAGTAATCGGTAATCAGTGGACCAGTAACCATTGTCACACCTCGCCATTGATTCGTCATGATGCATGAAGTTGGTGCATACAATTTATACACCACAATTTGACACTACTTTAAGAAATAAAGGTTATAATGTAAGACTTGGAACGAGCAGGTACATTAATGACTATGTAAAATATGTCACTATCAACAGAATGTGCCGCAGCATTACTATCTTTTAGATACCCTAGTAAGGATCGCAAGAACTAAAGCAAAAAAGCGAAAACAGTGACAAGACGCACATGGTTTCACTGCACATCTTAAATCAGTCATTGGTTAATTACCATCAACAGTTGCTTTCACATATACCAACTCCAGATGATTACATTTTATATATAAAATGCTGGTACTTTTGATACTTCAAACCATTTACTATATGAGGCTGTTAAGTAGGCCAATAAGTTTTGCTAAGTGAAAAAATGGTGTGTCACTGTGATGCCAACGAAGGACTTAGTATTTCATTTAAGTCTGCTTTTTGGAAGGTTGCAATCAGAGTTGGCACATAAAAGCAGGGTTTTCAAATTTAGCCGGCGCCCGGCGCAAGTCACCAGCTACTTCAAGCATTTGCGCCGGGTACTTTTCGTATTCCAAATTTTAATGACTAATTACAATTCTGTTTCACTAAGTAATCGTGATCTGATCTTTTCGAGGAAATAAATAAAAGCCAACTGATCGGAAAATAGTTGATAAACAGTGCGCCTATTACTTGTGCCTTTTGATCTTCGAAGCAAGAGTTTTTTTTAGCGGGAAGTCTGCTCGTGTACACGGACTGTCATTTGAACGTGGCGCAACGCCATATTTGTTCTCATGTGAAAGTTTCAACATAAAGCGGAGGCAGCAAACGATGTTGTCTTTCCTTTCAACTGCCGAGAAGTCTCAAAGACAAGCAGGTAACAATTGTTCCTGTTCTAAATTGTGACAATTAATAAAACAATATACCGAGGCTGAATTGATCACAGTATCCGTAGCTGTATCCGCGTGGTGAATGCAAAGGCAGTCTTCTCTTGAAATGTTACTCGTTATGGTCTTGACTGCACCAAATGTATTTTCAAGGAAAGGCTGAAAGAAGTCTTAATAAAAGCCTTCAACAGCGCAAGTGTTGAGAATTTCAGACAAAACTGTGAAGTAGAAACGAAACCGCTGACTTTCTTGTGATAATAGTTCATGTATGTAAAAGCAAAGATATCAATGGAAGCCGCTTCTTGGCAATATTACGTTAGCAAAAACGATCTTGAGCTGGAACTGCAGGAAAATGCATTTTCGGGGGTCGAAACTACATAAATGTTCTCTCTAAAACTGAATTCAAGGAAAATGATACAAAACAGTTGCAAACTATTGCTTCAAGCAGATTTTTTTGAATGTCTGCGAATATTTTGCAGCTATATTTTGCTACAAAACACTCAAAAAAACTGTTTATCTTTAACCTACGCAGCTGATTTGAAATGCTATTTTATTACAGTTCAGTTTTGTATTGCACTTCAATTAGAGGTACAAGAAATCGATCTAATAAGTACTGTAATAATTTATATGTAATAAGTATTAGTTTGAAAACAACTAATTTTACAAAGTTTTTCAACACTAACCCTTATTAATAAGTGTACAGTGGCGTTCAATAAACAAAATCAGTTAGAGGTGCAAAAAATGCATGAGAATAAACTTCATTTAATCAAGGCACCCTGATTTTCAAAATTTCGTTCCAGGGGAAGTTCCCCATTCCTCTCTGCAGAAGGAGTCCCACTCCACAAGGTTGTTGTTATCACAGTGAGATAGTGCTCCGGCTACTTTACAATTTCCTCCTGCTACTTTTTTTCAATTTGAAAACCCTGTAAAAGTATTGTCTTGTCTTAGCTTTTCTGCAGTTCATGCAGTTATGTTGTAATGGTGGTAGCAGTAGTACTTAGTACTTCTATTCACATTACACTTACAAGTTTGAGACTCATTTAAATGGAAGGTGCTAAGTAATGAATATCAAATAACAACTTTACTAAATTTATCAAATAATATATATGCATATCATAATAATAACAAGCTTGAAAAGATAAATTAAACTACCAAAGGAGAACAATCTGAGCATGACTCAAGATTTAATTGATTCCTAAAAGGTGCCCCTGTTCAGGAAAGGAGCCTACGCTAGTACATTAGAAATAGAAACAATCCTAAACAAAGTAGAAGCATGCAGCAAATCATAGAGGTGTCAAACTCTGCGAAGCGACATGTAGTTAACAGCAGAAACCATGCAGACCTATGACTTTAAAAAATTTGGTCGACAACAGTCAAACGACTCCAATCTGCTCATAATTGCTATTTCTCCTACTAACAATAATGCCTTTCAAAAAGGTTGAGACACTGAACATTAAAAGGGAATGGCAAATGCACAAATTTCACAAACCATTTGAGTTGTTTAGTCCTATCAACCCCATGTTAAACTGATTTATTAACAACAATAAAGATGATCGGTTTCTTTTTCTAACCTCCTTTGAGTCAAATATAAATCCTGTTTATCAGTGGTGATGGAAAAATTCAGACTACGATAAGTTGTTTGGACCTCCAACAGCATGGTTACACTTCAATAAATCTTGTCACTCTTTCACTCCTTTCAAGACCCTTAACCCATTGATGCCTGAATGAAATTACCATGACCTACCTCTAATTCCTTGGCATTTTTTTGAACATTTCAGGGAGAGCAAAAGCACAAAATAAACCATATGCTCAGTAACCTCAGATACAAGATCAGGTTGCAAGACAGTTGAATAAATGAAGGGCCAAAATATTACAAATTATTAACACAAAGACCTTAACTTGATGTGTAAAACTAATAAGAAAACAAGACGTTATATTACTTCTTTACTGCACCACAAAATGCCCTACAGAAGCCGAGAAAGTTGAATAAGCAAAAATAAGTTAATTGTTGACTTTGAAGGACGAAATGAAACCATGTATGACAGAATTTCCATGCTTTTAAAACCTAAAATTCCCAATTACATGTACAGGGAACCAAATGAAATGCAAAAGAAAGTTCAATGTGTGGTTCCAGAAAATATCCATACCCCCACCACGGAGGGAATTGGAAATTCCGAAGGGGAGGGGGGCTCAAAGACCCATGAAATTCCAGAGGGGAGGGGGGTTGTAAGATCGAGTTAGTTTCCAGAGGGATTCCAGTTGATCAAGCTGTTCAAAAATCCTTTCTTACCTACTAAGTAGAACTTTCACATGAAAAATAGTGGCTTGAATACTTGTATTTGACTCGCATTATATTTGAAATACATTTTCTTTCTTCAAAAAGCACTATGGAAGCTAATAAATGCGAAGAACGTGCCGTTGCGTGGAAATGGCCGCCATTACTTGTTTCCAGTTCACAGGGAGTCACCTTCTGGACCCAAAAGCACTGGAGACTAGCCTAGTTTGTTTTCACATCGGTCTTCGAAGTGGCGGTCGATTTCTTCCGTGAAAATTAGTTTCTTTATAAAGGTAGAAATGATGTTACGATTTTGCAAACTTGAGAATTTGTTATCCCTGCCTATCTCTGTCTATTTGTATGTAATTTTGCTGCAAAATTGGCTTTCATCCTGAGTCTGTTGGCGACTGTGTTTGCAGTAAAAGTATGGTGTCAATTTCATCCACACTCATTTTCAGTCCTTCAATAGAAATTGTACCACAGATTTACAAAGGGAGTTAATCGTGTAGGAAGGTAATTTGACAAGTTAACATTTTATCTTTTCTTTTAAAGCATGTTTCACTAAAGTGCTGAATGCTTTCTTTGTGAGTATCTTCAGATAGATGTTACACTCGATTGAGAATATTAGAAGTTATGTGCAATGTAGATCGCTAAATGTTTGGAGTGTTTACTTTTACTGAGACACAAAACTATTTTTTCCAGAGGGTATGGGGGGTGCACAAAATAGTAGTGGAAATTCCGGAGGGGTGGGGTGGGGGGTTATTTTAGTGGTCAAAAAATGGAAATTCCGAGGAGGAGGGGGGGGGGCTTACGTGAAATTCCCTCCGTGGTGGGGGTGTGGATATTTTCTGGAACTACACAATAACAAAAAAATTGAGGTGAAAAAACCTATTTAAAAGCAAAAAAAATGTTCAAAATTTCGTAGGCATGCCTCGTTGCATGACTGGATGTTCAAATTGAAGGGTTTGGTTGAAAAAGGGCGTTAGGCTGGTATTTTACTCAAAACTGAACTTTGCCAGGAAATGCTCCAAATTTCGCATGCAGTTTTGTTTACGTGTCTTAAACAATGTTCTGCATGTTTGCTTCCTATTTGAGATATTACGCATGCAAAAAAACACATTTTCCAAGGGAATCCTCTGGGGACCTTTTGTTGAATGAAAAACAAAACAGACCTTTTGTTTCTCTAAGTGATGAAGTCACTATAATGCCACTGTCACACCGGAAGTCATACCGTGAAAAGGGATAGCGGAAGTGAACTTCTGGTAGTGTACATCTACCCCTGAAAAAGTTGGCGGATTGTGACGATCCGAGATGAGTCGCCAAGTTGGTGTGAAGGGTGATAATCGGAGACGGCGCGATGAGTCTACGTGCTAAGAAAGCTTAAGAAAGTGTTGTTACAAACATTTGTATTTGGGGAACACGAAACACCCAAACACCTAAGCGGCCAACACAGATAAACATTGGAAAAACACTGTGATTATTTCTCGTTCTGACTATCGAAATGCAGTTTTCCCAAAGCACTCCTCGACCTCTGCAAATTTGCCTGTTGGAGACCGTTCGGCAGAATGGTTGACTGATTTTGAAACTCCCGCAAGCATTATAGTGGATCCAATTTTGAATAAATATCTTCAACAAACAATGGAAAATAATGCTTGCTCAGGCATAAGACTCGTTCAAGCAGAAATGTCATTTATATTTATTTTCCCTAGAGTCTTACGAATAGAAAAGACCTGTGTTGCTTAGCGCATTGTCATCAAAGCTTACCACATTACCGGGAAAATCAACTAACTTGTCAGTAAATAAATCGCATCTCCTAATAATCAATGCCTAGAAGATTCAAATGTTCTTACCATTCAACCTCCAAGTTGCCATAGACCTAATTACAAAATCGAAGTTAACACTATTTCAAATTCACAAAACACCTAAATTATGTTACTCTCAAATAACAGCCTGACAAACTACAGTGCAGCTCAGATATATCCGAACTGCGCATACGCGTATTATATGCGCGTATTTTGCGTATTCGCGTATGTCAATACGCGCACATACGCACGTATATACGCGCGTATATGTCCCTTTGTTATGCATTCCCATAAGTTTCTTCATATGAAGCATTGTTGGTCAAACAAGACGTATTTTATTTTTATGGGAATGGAAAATGCTTCAAAGCGAAATTTGCATATTGGTAAAACTTCATGCCGATGAATGAAAGCTATCATATTTCGAACGTTTAATCACTTCGTAAATTCACCGGCAAACTACCGTTTCTTTGACACTTGCTTGATCTTAAGTTACGGAAAATGGGAAGAAAATTGAAACAATCGCTTTAAGTCCCTATTTTAACACGTGAACTTTATGTTTTTACAAGGAAAGATCTGTGTTTCGGTACGTGTCGGCAAGTTGTTTGCGAAATGTTTATCTAGCGTTCTTATAAGATCGATCTCCTCATCGAAAAAAATACATGTCCGGTTATATTTGACACCGATCATTCATTTAAACGGTAAAATGCTCTTTGCTTTACGAAAAAATCGTTTATCAAAGTTTCTATGGTGTGCCTCTTACGTTAAGTTATTTTTTACTTCAAGGAAAAGTTCTGTTTTTCCGCACGTGTCGGCAACTCACTTCACTTGCGAGATGTTCATTGCCGAAGACCTTGTCAAAAATATTATATCTCCGGTTATATTTGGCACAAATCGTTCATTCAAACGGTAAAATGCTCTTTCTCAAACCAAATAAATGTTTATCAAAGTTTCTGTGGCGCGCTGCTCACATTTTTTTACTTTCTGTGTTTCGGCAGTCACGTCGGCGGCAGGTCCTGATCTGTGACTTGTGTGATCTTTATTGTCTCAAGTGTTCCGAAGACCTTGTCGAAAAAATTATATCTCCGGTTATATTTGACACAAATCGTTCATTAAAACAGTAAAATGCTCTTTCTCAAACCAACTAAATGTTTATCAAAGTTTCTGTGGCGTGCTTCTCACACTGAGTTCTTTTTTACTTCAAGGAAAAGTTTTGTTTTTCGGCAGACGCGTCGGCAAGTCTGTGACTTGCGTGATGTTTATTTTCTCAAGCGTCCCGAAGACCTTGTCGAACAACCTCGTTCTCCGGTTATATTTGACACAAATCGTTCATTCAAACGGTAAAATGCTCTTTCTTTAACCAAATAATTGTTTAGCAAAGTTTCTATGGCGGGCTGCTCAAGTTTAGTTATATTTTACTTCAAAAGTTCTGTATTTCGGCACACATCGGCAAGTGTCACTTGCGAGATGTTTAGTTTAAGCGTTCCGAAGACCCTGTCGAAAAAATATATCTCCGGTTCTGTTTGACATAAATCGTTCATTCAAATGGTAAAATACTCTTTCCCTAACGAAAGTTTCTACGATGCACCGCTCACATTTTGATATTTTTATCTTTCTTCAAGCAAAGTTGTGTGTTTATAATTTCGGCAGGCGTTTCCATGTTTCTTGTACCGTGTTTCCTTGTGTCGAAAAAATGTTTTCTTTCGGTTGTTCGCTCCATGAAGATGGGATTGTCGAAGTGTCTATCCCCAGTAAATTTTTGATTTAGCGGCAAAATAATCTCCTGTTTAATAATATTCAGTCAGTTATAATTTTCTGTCAAAGTGCAAAAATAGTTTCAGTTAACATTTGCCAAGTCTAGTCTGAAGACATACGCGCGTATACTGTATACGCGTATTCAAAATAATGAAAACTCTTTTTTGCTCTGTAGCAAGAAACAATGACCTGTTAAGCTGTGTTAAGAAAAGAAGAGACAAAAGGTTAGCTCATACATACTAATGAGGCATACGCGCATACACTGTATACGCGTATGTGCGTATATGTATACGCGTATACGCGTATTGGGCTGACGCGAATTACGCGTATATTTTGGTTCGGATATATCTGAGCTGCACTGTAGTCAAATTTGACTGGTAACTGAGCAACTGCACGGTTACTATTCCAATATGGCGTAGCACTAATTAAAATCCCCCGACAATTCCACCCCCCTCCTTGCCTGCGAAAACAGCCGTCCTTCTTCGTTCCTGGCCGGACGCCTGCCACACTGGCTAACGAAACGTCCCCACCCGTCACGGTTGTGACGGATCGACACAATCCATCCGGATCGGGATGACCCACCGACATCTCCACCCCCTCCATAACACTGCCATGAATATTTTCTAAGTCTATCACAAACTTACAAAAGGTCACCACAAGATATTTGAATCGGTATGATAGGAAATCAACTGAAATTGTTATTGGGTCAGGTGCTTCTTGGGATTGAATAGATACTGCGTGCAAGTGCCCTTTTCTTCACCAGAATTTGAGCTTAATACACGTTTTGCAAGCAGAAAAAAGGAAAGGCAAATTTTACATAAGTCAAGTTAATTGCTGTGGAGTGAGTGTAGTGAGCGAGCAGCAACATAATTGGGATTTAAAAAGAATATATAAAAGGGAGTAGGAATTCTTGAATTCATCACTTTTTACTAGAATGCATTGCATTTAACCAGAAAGCATTGTGCTATGAACAACACGAGGAAGTCGCGTGGATTCCAATGAGAATTTTTGTTCTGATTTACTTGTAAAACGATGTGCAGGAGATGTTATTGACTTTCAAAACTATGTCATTTCTCAGCAGTCTCGCCTCCATGGTCGAATTCTTAAATCAGATGAAGAGGAATCATCCTTACTAAAACTTGTAGAATAATTGAAACAAACGGAAACTGTAGAACACACTTATTTCATATATGCCACAATCTATTCCTTTTCATCCGAACATGAATTTAAACTTGAGTTTTAGCATTTTCACACATCCAGCGATGGATGCATCTTTGACAATGTCAACACTCGAGAGACATTTAATGCATACCGGTACAGAATTTATAAGTGAGATTTCTGCTGCTACAGTTTTCACATCTTTTGATTTTCATCCATTTGATTTTCTGGTAAAGGGGAGGTAGATGTGTATCATGTGTATGTGCTTTATTGTCTCGATCGCTTGTCACGGTATCCGGTCATCTTGCCATCAACCACCAAGAAACCATCTCGCCACCAACCAACTCACCGCAACGTAGAGTAGTCGAGGTGAATTAGCTGTTCGAATGAGAGTAAAGTAGTCGAGATGAGAAAGCTGTTCAAAGGAAGTTAGTTTGCTGTCTGTATGCAGATTACATGTTGTTGGTGATGTGATTTGATAAATGTTCCGTTGTCTTGGGCGAGCGACATTAAATGTGCGCATGTTCTATTTTTGGAGCATGGTTTTCAAAACGACACAAGTTGTGCTTTTGTTTTTTTTTTACTTTCTTGTTGTGATTGTGCAATAGTCTTTGCATTGCCTTCGTAGCTGATTATTTATTTTCTTAATTTGGAGTCGTCTAAAAAAATGAGACACGACTAAGCTATTTATACAAAGCTGATATCGTAGGGCTACCGCTGGTGCAACACATCGTTCAACGTAACACGAACTGTGTGAGTGTTTTACACAACTAAACAAGGTAGAACGAATTTCAGTCTCTTTGGCTTGTGGCTTAATGTTATTAGATTATTAGTAATCGGTAATCAGTGGACCAGTAACCATTGTCACACCTCGCCATTGATTCGTCATGATGCATGAAGTTGGTGCATACAATTTATACACCACAATTTGACACTACTTTAAGAAATAAAGGTTATAATGTAAGACTTGGAACGAGCAGGTACATTAATGACTATGTAAAATATGTCACTATCAACAGAATGTGCCGCAGCATTACTATCTTTTAGATACCCTAGTAAGGATCGCAAGAACTAAAGCAAAAAGCGAAAACAGTGACAAGAAAGCACATGGTTCACTGCACATCTTAAATCATTCATTGGCGCATAACCACAGTTCCTAGTGCCATATCACTGCGCATCCTAAATCTTTCCATTCGCACATAACCACAATTCCTTGCGGCATACCACTGCGCATCCTAAATCTTTCCATTCGCGCATAACCACAATTCCTTGCGTTTAGTAAGAAAAAAGTGATTGCAAGCCACTATAATGTAAACTTCTGCTGATTAGAGAGCTGCCTCGCTTCTTCGCTTCAGGCTCACTCACTGCGACAGCAACAATAAATTCTATCATGTAATTCGAACTCGATAATGATGACATGGAGTCATCGAAATGTTGTTCTATTTTTATATTGCTTATATTTATTCTAAAGTGCTTTACGAAACCTTTTATCGTCAGTAATTGTGTATTAGCCAACGCATTCTTTTCATCTCACTACAGGACTGTTATCGTTTTGCTTGTTGTCGACTGCAGTCAATGCAATGGAAAGCTTGTATAATTTCCAATATTTTCAGCCAGAGAGAGTTTTTAGCTTTTGCTATGATACGTGTACACGGACTGTCATTTGAACGTGGCGCAACGCCATATTTGTTCTCATGTGAAAGTTTCAACATAAAGCGGAGGCAGCAAACGATGTTGTCTTTCCTTTCAACTGCCGAGAAGTCTCAAAGACAAGCAGGTAACAATTGTTCCTGTTCTAAATTGTGACAATTAATAAAACAATATACCGAGGCTGAATTGATCACAGTATCCGTAGCTGTATCCGCGTGGTGAATGCAAAGGCAGTCTTCTCTTGAAATGTTACTCGTTATGGTCTTGACTGCACCAAATGTATTTTCAAGGAAAGGCTGAAAGAAGTCTTAATAAAAGCCTTCAACAGCGCAAGTGTTGAGAATTTCAGACAAAACTGTGAAGTAGAAACGAAACCGCTGACTTTCTTGTGATAATAGTTCATGTATGTAAAAGCAAAGATATCAATGGAAGCCGCTTCTTGGCAATATTACGTTAGCAAAAACGATCTTGAGCTGGAACTGCAGGAAAATGCATTTTCGGGGGTCGAAACTACATAAATGTTCTCTCTAAAACTGAATTCAAGGAAAATGATACAAAACAGTTGCAAACTATTGCTTCAAGCAGATTTTTTTGAATGTCTGCGAATATTTTGCAGCTATATTTTGCTACAAAACACTCAAAAAAACTGTTTATCTTTAACCTACGCAGCTGATTTGAAATGCTATTTTATTACAGTTCAGTTTTGTATTGCACTTCAATTAGAGGTACAAGAAATCGATCTAATAAGTACTGTAATAATTTATATGTAATAAGTATTAGTTTGAAAACAACTAATTTTACAAAGTTTTTCAACACTAACCCTTATTAATAAGTGTACAGTGGCGTTCAATAAACAAAATCAGTTAGAGGTGCAAAAAATGCATGAGAATAAACTTCATTTAATCAAGGCACCCTGATTTTCAAAATTTCGTTCCAGGGGAAGTTCCCCATTCCTCTCTGCAGAAGGAGTCCCACTCCACAAGGTTGTTGTTATCGCAGTGAGATAGTGCTCCGGCTACTTTACAATTTCCTCCTGCTACTTTTTTTCAATTTGAAAACCCTGTAAAAGTATTGTCTTGTCTTAGCTTTTCTGCAGTTCATGCAGTTATGTTGTAATGGTGGTAGCAGTAGTACTTAGTACTTCTATTCACATTACACTTACAAGTTTGAGACTCATTTAAATGGAAGGTGCTAAGTAATGTATATCAAATAACAACTTTACTAAATTTATCAAATAATATATATGCATATCATAATAATAACAAGCTTGAAAAGATAAATTAAACTACCAAAGGAGAACAATCTGAGCATGACTCAAGATTTAATTGATTCCTAAAAGGTGCCCCTGTTCAGGAAAGGAGCCTACGCTAGTACATTAGAAATAGAAACAATCCTAAACAAAGTAGAAGCATGCAGCAAATCATAGAGGTGTCAAACTCTGCGAAGCGACATGTAGTTAACAGCAGAAACCATGCAGACCTATGACTTTAAAAAATTTGGTCGACAACAGTCAAACGACTCCAATCTGCTCATAATTGCTATTTCTCCTACTAACAATAATGCCTTTCAAAAAGGTTGAGACACTGAACATTAAAAGGGAATGGCAAATGCACAAATTTCACAAACCATTTGAGTTGTTTAGTCCTATCAACCCCATGTTAAACTGATTTATTAACAACAATAAAGATGATCGGTTTCTTTTTCTAACCTCCTTTGAGTCAAATATAATCCTGTTTATCAGTGGTGATGGAAAAATTCAGACTACGATAAGTTGTTTGGACCTCCAACAGCATGGTTACACTTCAATAAATCTTGTCACTCTTTCACTCCTTTCAAGACCCTTAACCCATTGATGCCTGAATGAAATTACCATGACCTACCTCTAATTCCTTGGCATTTTTTTGAACATTTCAGGGAGAGCAAAAGCACAAAATAAACCATATGCTCAGTAACCTCAGATACAAGATCAGGTTTTGCTAACGTAATATTGCCAAGAAGCGGCTTCCATTGATATCTTTGCCATTTATATCATACATGAACTAATTATCACAAGAAAGTCATGACGGGTTTCGTTTCTACTTACAAACCCACAGCCCTTTATAAGTCTGAAAATTCTCAACCACTTGCGCTGTGAAGGCTGTATTAAGACTTCTTTCAGCCTTTCTTGGATAATACGTTTGCGCTGCAGTCAAGACCATAACGATGCTAACATATTCAAGAGGCAAGACTGCCTTTAAGCCATTCACCACGCGGATTAGCAGACTACTGGATACTAGCTGATCCAATTCCGCCTCGGTAGATCTGCCCTTTCTTAATTGTCATCAATTCAGAAACGGGAAACAATTGTTAAACCTGCTTGTCTTTGAGCACATTCTCTGGCAGTTTGAAATTGGAAAAAGACAACACATCGTTTTGCTGCCTCCGCTTTTTTACCTTCATAGTTGAAACTTATCACATGATGAACAAAATATCGGCGTCTGCGGCCACGTTCAAATTGACAGTCCGTGTACACGTATCATAGCAAAAGCTAAAAACTCTCTCTGGCTGAAAATATTGGAAATTATACAAGCTTTCCATTGCATTGACTGCAGTCGACAACAAGCAAAACGATAACAGTCCTGTAGTGAGATGAAAAGAATACGTTGGCTAATACACAATTACTGACGATAAAAGGTTTCGTAAAGCACTTTAGAATAAATATAAGCAATATAAAAATAGAACAACATTTCGATGACTCCATGTCATCATTATCGAGTTCGAATTACATGATAGAATTTATTGTTGCTGTCGCAGTGAGTGAGCCTGAAGCGAAGAAGCGAGGCAGCTCTCTAATCAGCAGAAGTTTACATTATAGTGGCTTGCAATCACTTTTTTCTTACTAAACGCAAGGAATTGTGGTTATGCGCGAATGGAAAGATTTAGGATGCGCAGTGGTATGCCGCAAGGAATTGTGGTTATGTGCGAATGGAAAGATTTAGGATGCGCAGTGATATGGCACTAGGAACTGTGGTTATGCGCCAATGAATGATTTAAGATGTGCAGTGAACCATGTGCTTTCTTGTCACTGTTTTCGCTTTTTGCTTTAGTTCTTCTGATCCTTACTAGGGTATCTAAAAGATAGTAATGCTGCGGCACATTCTGTTGATAGTGACATATTTTACATAGTCATTAATGTATCTGCTCGTTCCAAGTCTTACATTATAACCTTTATTTCTTAAAGTAGTGTCAAATTGTGGTGTGTAAATTGTATGCACCAACTTCATGCATCATGACGAATCAATGGCGAGGTGTGACAACGGTTACTGGTCCACTGATTACCGATTACTAATAATCTAATAACATTAAGCCACAAGCCAAAGAGACTGAAATTCGTTCTACCTTGTTTAGTTGTGTAAAACACTCACACAGTTCGTGTTACGTTGAACGATGTGTTGCACCAGCGGTAGCCCTACGATATCAGCTTTGTATAAATAGCTTAGTTGTGTCTCATTTTTTTAGACGACTCCAAATTAAGAAAATAAATAATCAGCTACGAAGGCAATGCAAAGACTATTGCACAATCACAACAAGAAAGTAAAAAAAAAATCAAAAGCACAACTTGTGTTGTTTTGAAAACCATGCTACAAAAAAAAGAACATGCGCACATTTAATGTCGCTCGCCCAAGACAACGGAACATTTATCAAATCACATCACCAACAACATGTAATCTGCATACAGACCAGCAAACTAACTTCCTTTGAACAGCTTTCTCATCTTGACTACTTTACTCTCATTCGAACAGCTAATTCACCTCGACTACTTTACGTCGCGGTGAGTTGGTTGGTGGCGAGATGGTTTCTTGGTGGTTGATGGCAAGATGACCGGATACCGTGACAAGCGATCGAGACAATAAAGCACATACACATGATACACATCTACCTCCTCTTTACCAGAAAATCAAATGGATGAAAATCAAAAGATGTGAAAACTGTAGCAGCAGAAATCTCACTTATAAATTCTGTACCGGTATGCATTAAATGTCTCTCGAGTGTTGACATTGTCAAAGATGCGTCCATCGCTGGATGTGTGAAAATGCTAAAACTCAAGTTTAAATTCATGTTCGGATGAAAAGGAATAGATCGTGGCATATATGAAATAAGTGTGTTCTACAGTTTCCGTTTGTTTCAATTATTCTACAAGTTTTAGTAAGGATGATTCCTCTTCACCTGATTTAAGAATTCGACCATGGAGGCGAGACTGCTAAGAAATGACATAGTTGTGAAAGTCAATAACATCTCCTGCACATCGTTTTACAAGTAAATCAGAACAAAAATTCTCATTGGAATCCACGCGACTTCCTCGTGTTTTTCATAGCACAATGCTCTCTGGTTAAATGCAATGCATTCTAGTAAAAAGTGATGAATTCAAGAATTCCTACTCCCTTTTATATATTCTTTTTAAATCCCAATTATGTTGCTGCTCGTTCACTACACTCACTCCACAGCAATTAACTTGACTTATGTAAAATTTGCCTTTCCTTTTTTCTGCTTGCAAAACGTGTATTAAGCTCAAATTCTGGTGAAGAAAAGGGCACTTGCATGCAGTATCTATTCAATCCCACGAAGCACCTGACCCAATAACAATTTCAGTTGATTTCCTATCATACCGATTCAAATATCTTGTGGTGACCTTTTGTAAGTTTATGATAGACTTAGAAAATATTCATGGCAGTGTTATGGAGGGGGTGGAGATGTCGGTGGGTCATCCCGATCCGGATGGATTGTGTCGATCCGTCACAACCGTGACGGGTGGGGACGTTTCGTTAGCCAGTGTGGCAGGCGTCCGGCCAGGAACGAAGAAGGACGGCTGTTTTCGCAGGCAAGGAGGGGGGTGGAATTGTCGGGGGATTTTAATTAGTGCTACGCCATATTGGAATAGTAACCGTGCAGTTGCTCAGTTACCAGTCAAATTTGACTAGTTTGTCAGGCTGTTATTTGAGAGTAACATAATTTAGGTGTTTTGTGAATTTGAAATAGCGTTAACTTCGATTTTGTAATTAGGTCTATGGCAACTTGAAGGATGAATGGTAAGAACATTTGAATCTTCTAGGCATTGATTATTAGGAGATGCGATTTGTTTACTGACAAGTTAGTTGATTTTCCCGGTAATGTGGTAAGCTTTGATGACAATGCGCTAAGCAACACAGATCTTTTCTATTCGTAAGACTCTAGGGAAAATAAATATAAATGACATTTCTGCTTGAACGAGTCTTATGCCTGAGCAAGCATTATTTTCCATTGTTTGTTGAAGATATTTATTCAAAATTGGATCCACTATAATGCTCGCGGGAGTTTCAAAATCAGTCAACCATTCTGCCGAACGGTCTCCAACAGGCAAATTTGCAGAGGTCGAGGAGTGCTTTGGGAAAACTGCATTTCGATAGTCAGAACGAGAAATAATCACAGTGTTTTTCCAATGTTTATCTGTGTTGGCCGCTTAGGTGTTTGGGTGTTTCGTGTTCCCCAAATACAAATGTTTGTAACAACACTTTCTTAAGCTTTCTTAGCACGTAGACTCATCGCGCCGTCTCCGATTATCACCCTTCACACCAACTTGGCGACTCATCTCGGATCGTCACAATCCGCCAACTTTTTCAGGGGTAGATGTACACTACCAGAAGTTCACTTCCGCTATCCCTTTTCACGGTATGACTTCCGGTGTGACAGTGGCATTATAGTGACTTCATCACTTAGAGAAACAAAAGGTCTGTTTTGTTTTTCATTCAACAAAAGGTCCCCAGAGGATTCCCTTGGAAAATGTGTTTTTTTGCATGCGTAATATCTCAAATAGGAAGCAAACATGCAGAACATTGTTTAAGACACGTAAACAAAACTGCATGCGAAATTTGGAGCATTTCCTGGCAAAGTTCAGTTTTGAGTAAAATACCAGCCTAACGCCCTTTTTCAACCAAACCCTTCAATTTGAACATCCAGTCATGCAACGAGGCATGCCTACGAAATTTTGAACATTTTTTTTGCTTTTAAGTAATGATCTGAGCAAAAACTAGGCAGGCAATTGGCAAAATCGATTAAGAGGTGGGAAAGAATAATTTTTAAATTCAATTAAATTGGCGCATCTGATTGGCTGATATCGAAAAATCGTAGAAAAAAGCAATAAAAAAGTGACATCAACAAAATTTTTTTTGGATATGTGCCCCATCTCTCTAAAATCTATCTCCCGGTAAAATTTTAGCATTGTTCTATGCGCCAATCAAAAGTTAGCCTTTTGGCGCATCGAAATTTTGTCAGTTTAAGATATGTTAAATTTACAAATGCAACGAATTCAAATCCAAAATAAAAAGATATTTGAACGGATTCCAGTGTATCTACTTTTCAATTTGAAATTCAAATTTCAAGCTTTTTGCGTGTGGACCAATCACATACGTTGAATTTAATTTGATTCGAGTGATCAGCGCCGAAATAATAACTGCCGCTATTGCCACGGTCTATTGTTCTTTTGCCTAGTTCTTGCACGGATCATTACTTAAATAGGTTTCTTCACCTCAATTTTTTTGTTATTGTGTAATTCCAGAAAATATCCATACCCCCACCACGGAGGGAATTTCACGTAAGCCCCCCCTCCTCCTCGGAATTTCCATTTTTTGACCACTAAAATAACCCCCACCCCCACCCCTCCGGAATTTCCACTACTATTTTGTGCACCCCCCATACCCTCTGGAAAAAATAGTTTTGTGTCTCAGTAAAAGTAAACACTCCAAACATTTAGCGATCTACATTGCACATAACTTCTAATATTCTCAATCGAGTGTAACATCTATCTGAAGATACTCACAAAGAAAGCATTCAGCACTTTAGTGAAACATGCTTTAAAAGAAATGATAAAATGTTAACTTGTCAAATTACCTTCCTACACGATTAACTCCCTTTGTAAATCTGTGGTACAATTTCTATTGAAGGACTGAAAATGAGTGTGGATGAAATTGACACCATACTTTTACTGCAAACACAGTCGCCAACAGACTCAGGATGAAAGCCAATTTTGCAGCAAAATTACATACAAATAGACAGAGATAAGCAGGGATAACAAATTCTCAAGTTTGCAAAATCGTAACATCATTTCTACCTTTATAAAGAAACTAATTTTCACGGAAGAAATCGACCGCCACTTCGAAGACCGATGCGAAAACAAACTAGGCTAGTCTCCAGTGCTTTTGGGTCCAGAAGGTGACTCCCTGTGAACTGGAAACAAGTAATGGCGGCCATTTCCACGCAACGGCACGTTCTTCGCATTTATTAGCTTCCATAGTGCTTTTTGAAGAAAGAAAATGTATTTCAAATATAATGCAAGTCAAATACAAGTATTCAAGCCACTATTTTTCATGTGAAAGTTCTACTTAGTAGGTAAGAAAGGATTTTTGAACAGCTTGATCAACTGGAATCCCTCTGGAAACTAACTCGATCTTACAACTCCCCTCCCCTCTGGAATTTCATGGGTCTTTGAACCCCCCTCCCCTTCGGAATTTCCAATTCCCTCCGTGGTGGGGGTATGGATATTTTCTGGAACCACACATTGAACTTTCTTTTGCATTTCATTTGGTTCCCTGTACATGTAATTGGGAATTTTAGGTTTTAAAAGCATGGAAATTCTGTCATACATGGTTTCATTTCGTCCTTCAAAGTCAACAATTAACTTATTTTTGCTTATTCAACTTTCTCGGCTTCTGTAGGGCATTTTGTGGCGCAGTAAAGAAGTAATATAACGTCTTGTTTTCTTATTAGTTTTACACATCAAGTTAAGGTCTTTGTGTTAATAATTTGTAATATTTTGGCCCTTCATTTATTCAACTGTCTTGCAACCTGATCTTGTATCTGAGGTTACTGAGCATATGGTTTATTTTGTGCTTTTGCTCTCCCTGAAATATTCCAAAAAATGCCACGGAATTAGAGGTAGGTCATGGTAATTTCATTCAGGCATCAATGGGTTAAGGGTCTTGAAAGGAGTGAAAGAGTGACAAGATTTATTGAAGTGTAACCATGCTGTTGGAGGTCCAAACAACTTATCGTAGTCTGAATTTTTCCATCACCACTGATAAACAGGATTTATATTTGACTCAAAGGAGGTTAGAAAAAGAAACCGATCATCTTTATTGTTGTTAATAAATCAGTTTAACATGGGGTTGATAGGACTAAACAACTCAAATGGTTTGTGAAATTTGTGCATTTGCCATTCCCTTTTAATGTTCAGTGTCTCAACCTTTTTGAAAGGCATTATTGTTAGTAGGAGAAATAGCAATTATGAGCAGATTGGAGTCGTTTGACTGTTGTCGACAAAATTTTTTAAAGTCATAGGTCTGCATGGTTTCTGCTGTTAACTACATGTCGCTTCGCAGAGTTTGACACCTCTATGATTTGCTGCATGCTTATACTTTGTTTAGGATTGTTTCTATTTCTAATGTACTAGTGTAGGCTCCTTTCCTGAACAGGGGCACCTTTTAGGAATCAATTAAATCTTGAGTCATGCTCAGATTGTTCTCCTTTGGTAGTTTAATTTATCTTTTCAAGCTTGTTATTATTATGATATGCATATATATTATTTGATAAATTTAGTAAAGTTGTTATTTGATATTCATTACTTAGCACCTTCCATTTAAATGAGTCTCAAACTTGTAAGTGTAATGTGAATAGAAGTACTAAGTACTACTGCTACCACCATTACAACATAACTGCATGAACTGCTGCTGTTTACGGTGCTGAACGTTTCATTTTCATCGATCGGCTTACTGTGGCTTAGGTGACGCCGTGGGCAGTCTTCAGTAAGCTCCCGTGGAGTTTAATTCTTAGTTTTCTCAGCACTCCTCAAATTCGTAGTTTGGTTACCAAGTTTTGGCTCCATAGATGGCGGGGTTTATTTAATTGACGCGAATGCTTTCGGCGAAGCTCATTCGGACGATTTCCTTGTCGGTCTTCTTATGCTATATCTCTCTTTTTAAGACTCAAGCATCGGAGATGCACAGGTTAGTTGTTAAGAATCGTAATAGGCGATTCCCTTCACGCCCTGCTCAACATAATATCGTAAAATAACTTTCGCATTAGATAAATCGAAGGACGCTCTGTATGTGCTGCGTAAAATCGTGATTAAACAAGTCATTTAAATGGAAGGTGCTAAGTAATGAATATCAAATAACAACTTTACTAAATTTATCAAATAATATATATGCATATCATAATAATAACAAGCTTGAAAAGATAAATTAAACTACCAAAGGAGAACAATCTGAGCATGACTCAAGATTTAATTGATTCCTAAAAGGTGCCCCTGTTCAGGAAAGGAGCCTACACTAGTACATTAGAAATAGAAACAATCCTAAACAAAGTATAAGCATGCAGCAAATCATAGAGGTGTCAAACTCTGCGAAGCGACATGTAGTTAACAGCAGAAACCATGCAGACCTATGACTTTAAAAAATTTTGTCGACAACAGTCAAACGACTCCAATCTGCTCATAATTGCTATTTCTCCTACTAACAATAATGCCTTTCAAAAAGGTTGAGACACTGAACATTAAAAGGGAATGGCAAATGCACAAATTTCACAAACCATTTGAGTTGTTTAGTCCTATCAACCCCATGTTAAACTGATTTATTAACAACAATAAAGATGATCGGTTTCTTTTTCTAACCTCCTTTGAGTCAAATATAAATCCTGTTTATCAGTGGTGATGGAAAAATTCAGACTACGATAAGTTGTTTGGACCTCCAACAGCATGGTTACACTTCAATAAATCTTGTCACTCTTTCACTCCTTTCAAGACCCTTAACCCATTGATGCCTGAATGAAATTACCATGACCTACCTCTAATTCCGTGGCATTTTTTGGAATATTTCAGGGAGAGCAAAAGCACAAAATAAACCATATGCTCAGTAACCTCAGATACAAGATCAGGTTGCAAGACAGTTGAATAAATGAAGGGCCAAAATATTACAAATTATTAACACAAAGACCTTAACTTGATGTGTAAAACTAATAAGAAAACAAGACGTTATATTACTTCTTTACTGCGCCACAAAATGCCCTACAGAAGCCGAGAAAGTTGAATAAGCAAAAATAAGTTAATTGTTGACTTTGAAGGACGAAATGAAACCATGTATGACAGAATTTCCATGCTTTTAAAACCTAAAATTCCCAATTACATGTACAGGGAACCAAATGAAATGCAAAAGAAAGTTCAATGTGTGGTTCCAGAAAATATCCATACCCCCACCACGGAGGGAATTGGAAATTCCGAAGGGGAGGGGGGTTCAAAGACCCATGAAATTCCAGAGGGGAGGGGAGTTGTAAGATCGAGTTAGTTTCCAGAGGGATTCCAGTTGATCAAGCTGTTCAAAAATCCTTTCTTACCTACTAAGTAGAACTTTCACATGAAAAATAGTGGCTTGAATACTTGTATTTGACTTGCATTATATTTGAAATACATTTTCTTTCTTCAAAAAGCACTATGGAAGCTAATAAATGCGAAGAACGTGCCGTTGCGTGGAAATGGCCGCCATTACTTGTTTCCAGTTCACAGGGAGTCACCTTCTGGACCCAAAAGCACTGGAGACTAGCCTAGTTTGTTTTCGCATCGGTCTTCGAAGTGGCGGTCGATTTCTTCCGTGAAAATTAGTTTCTTTATAAAGGTAGAAATGATGTTACGATTTTGCAAACTTGAGAATTTGTTATCCCTGCTTATCTCTGTCTATTTGTATGTAATTTTGCTGCAAAATTGGCTTTCATCCTGAGTCTGTTGGCGACTGTGTTTGCAGTAAAAGTATGGTGTCAATTTCATCCACACTCATTTTCAGTCCTTCAATAGAAATTGTACCACAGATTTACAAAGGGAGTTAATCGTGTAGGAAGGTAATTTGACAAGTTAACATTTTATCATTTCTTTTAAAGCATGTTTCACTAAAGTGCTGAATGCTTTCTTTGTGAGTATCTTCAGATAGATGTTACACTCGATTGAGAATATTAGAAGTTATGTGCAATGTAGATCGCTAAATGTTTGGAGTGTTTACTTTTACTGAGACACAAAACTATTTTTTCCAGAGGGTATGGGGGGTGCACAAAATAGTAGTGGAAATTCCGGAGGGGTGGGGGTGGGGGTTATTTTAGTGGTCAAAAAATGGAAATTCCGAGGAGGAGGGGGGGCTTACGTGAAATTCCCTCCGTGGTGGGGGTATGGATATTTTCTGGAATTACACAATAACAAAAAAATTGAGGTGAAGAAACCTATTTAAGTAATGATCCGTGCAAGAACTAGGCAAAAGAACAATAGACCGTGGCAATAGCGGCAGTTATTATTTCGGCGCTGATCACTCGAATCAAATTAAATTCAACGTATGTGATTGGTCCACACGCAAAAAGCTTGAAATTTGAATTTCAAATTGAAAAGTAGATACACTGGAATCCGTTCAAATATCTTTTTATTTTGGATTTGAATTCGTTGCATTTGTAAATTTAACATATCTTAAACTGACAAAATTTCGATGCGCCAAAAGGCTAACTTTTGATTGGCGCATAGAACAATGCTAAAATTTTACCGGGAGATAGATTTTAGAGAGATGGGGCACATATCCAAAAAAAATTTTGTTGATGTCACTTTTTTATTGCTTTTTTCTACGATTTTTCGATATCAGCCAATCAGATGCGCCAATTTAATTGAATTTAAAAATTATTCTTTCCCACCTCTTAATCGATTTTGCCAATTGCCTGCCTAGTTTTTGCTCAGATCATTACTTAAAAGCAAAAAAAATGTTCAAAATTTCGTAGGCATGCCTCGTTGCATGACTGGATGTTCAAATTGAAGGGTTTGGTTGAAAAAGGGCGTTAGGCTGGTATTTTACTCAAAACTGAACTTTGCCAGGAAATGCTCCAAATTTCGCATGCAGTTTTGTTTACGTGTCTTAAACAATGTTCTGCATGTTTGCTTCCTATTTGAGATATTACGCATGCAAAAAAACACATTTTCCAAGGGAATCCTCTGGGGACCTTTTGTTGAATGAAAAACAAAACAGACCTTTTGTTTCTCTAAGTGATGAAGTCACTATAATGCCACTGTCACACCGGAAGTCATACCGTGAAAAGGGATAGCGGAAGTGAACTTCTGGTAGTGTACATCTACCCCTGAAAAAGTTGGCGGATTGTGACGATCCGAGATGAGTCGCCAAGTTGGTGTGAAGGGTGATAATCGGAGACGGCGCGATGAGTCTACGTGCTAAGAAAGCTTAAGAAAGTGTTGTTACAAACATTTGTATTTGGGGAACACGAAACACCCAAACACCTAAGCGGCCAACACAGATAAACATTGGAAAAACACTGTGATTATTTCTCGTTCTGACTATCGAAATGCAGTTTTCCCAAAGCACTCCTCGACCTCTGCAAATTTGCCTGTTGGAGACCGTTCGGCAGAATGGTTGACTGATTTTGAAACTCCCGCGAGCATTATAGTGGATCCAATTTTGAATAAATATCTTCAACAAACAATGGAAAATAATGCTTGCTCAGGCATAAGACTCGTTCAAGCAGAAATGTCATTTATATTTATTTTCCCTAGAGTCTTACGAATAGAAAAGATCTGTGTTGCTTAGCGCATTGTCATCAAAGCTTACCACATTACCGGGAAAATCAACTAACTTGTCAGTAAACAAATCGCATCTCCTAATAATCAATGCCTAGAAGATTCAAATGTTCTTACCATTCATCCTTCAAGTTGCCATAGACCTAATTACAAAATCGAAGTTAACGCTATTTCAAATTCACAAAACACCTAAATTATGTTACTCTCAAATAACAGCCTGACAAACTAGTCAAATTTGACTGGTAACTGAGCAACTGCACGGTTACTATTCCAATATGGCGTAGCACTAATTAAAATCCCCCGACAATTCCACCCCCCTCCTTGCCTGCGAAAACAGCCGTCCTTCTTCGTTCCTGGCCGGACGCCTGCCACACTGGCTAACGAAACGTCCCCACCCGTCACGGTTGTGACGGATCGACACAATCCATCCGGATCGGGATGACCCACCGACATCTCCACCCCCTCCATAACACTGCCATGAATATTTTCTAAGTCTATCATAAACTTACAAAAGGTCACCACAAGATATT
>JAHPZR010003967.1:35000-36705 GCA_019787425.1 Platygyra sinensis
CCCTTTAATACGACCACCCCGTCAATATGACCAGTTTTCCATGACCCGAAGGTAGTCGTATTAACGGTGTTCCACTGTAGTGTGCATTAGAAATTACAGAAAATTATGATAACAATCTTATGGCAGTAATTAAGACAATGTAATTTTCTACTCTTTGATTCCTTGATAAGAGATTTTTAACAACATATGCTTACATGTAAGTTGTTGTTGAAGCCACTGTGAACTGAACAGGTTTGTTAATGTTTATTGAATTGCTTACATGTAGGTGCTGTTTCGGATCATTAAACCAAAGAAGGTGTTCTTTATGGCTGTTGATGGTGTGGCACCTCGAGCAAAAATGAATCAACAAAGAGGAAGACGTTTTCGGTAATATACATATAATTTTACTACTTTCTCTGTTTGCTTTTACTATTTTGTAGTCTTTCTGCCATGGCTTTTCCCTTGTAATATGTTACCTTTTTGTCCTCTCCAGTTGTATAATTTTGCTGCTAAAAGTGTCATTATGATAGAATACTGGATATCGATTTTTTTCACATTTTCATACACAGTAGGTCTTTCCTAGATGTTGTACCAAATTTAAAGTGCTACTGAAACGAAATTTTCGCATTTGACATTTTTGCTTAATAATTAAGTTTGAACCTTACTTGGAAACACTGCAAACTTTTTTTTCGCATACGGTGAGTGAAAACTGCTTTTTCAGCCGTACGAAGTTCACCGGGTGAGCCTAAAATTGGCGGCCATCTTGGCGCGGCCAAAACACCGTAGTGACGTCACTGGTTGTGTTACTCTGATGCGTCACTGAAAATATAGAGTGATTATGGGAGAAGGGATTAGTGTTCAAAGCCCCCGAAAAACATCTTTAGGACATCTCAGAGCTGTGAAGCAGTTAAGAACAGTAGCCTTAAACTTGAAGAGGTGGAGAGTTCATCCTGAAGCCTTTCAGTCCATTCAGTTGGATATTTCCAGGACATTTATGTAAGGAAGCAAACGAGTCCGGGCCGAGTTGTTAAATCACAAAACGATCAGGACACTTAATCAAATGGCGATCACTCATTTAACAATAGCTACACTCATAAAGTAAAATAGACATGAAATTAAGAGAAAGCGGCTTTTGAAAATATTATCCGGAGTATTGCTGCACGAATCGCAGCAACAACGCTTCTATTCTTCGAGTCCCTTCGCTTAGAGGAAACCCGACGCTCGCCGCGGACAAGATTGTGCTACATACACAGTGACCTTTTATCTGGTTGGACACGAGAAAGCGGTGGAAATCGAGCCTACTACATCCTACAAGTTACCACAGCAGCAACAATTTAAGAAACGCTCGTCTATTATATAGAGGTAACGAATTTAAAACTTTAAAGACAAACTAAGCTGCCATGACCCCGTGTTTTCAGGAAACTAAAGAAAGCGTGACCGTGTCGGCAGCAAAAGATCATATATGCAAATTAGTTCACATTCTGAAAATAAACCTTCGAAATGTAAACTAGCGATGTTTTAACGAATTGCTTTGAATTTGGATACAAATAAATGAAGATCTTAGACATAATGCACGGTAAGGAACTCAAAGTAATCCATCGGCCGTGAAATGTTGCATTTGGGACTGATACGTTATGTGTAAGAAAAGCAAAATATCCCCGCTTTGTTTACACTGATGCGTATGCCGCGATATTAAAAGCAAACTGGCCGTGCTGTAGACCACAAT
>JAHPZR010003968.1:0-37500 GCA_019787425.1 Platygyra sinensis
AAGTACGCATTGCGGACCTATTTTTTCACTGAGCTATCAAAAATACTGACAGACTTATCGTTCCAAAGTATTTTTTCCAGAGTATTATCATTTCCATCCAGGAAAGTTTCACAGTTGTATAAGACTGAATTACTTTTTTGTGCTATGTAAACTTGAGTAAGTACAAGCACAATATTGTCCACCAAGACTTGTCATCCCTAAAGTCATTGATAATTCATCAACTTTACCAGTAAACAAAGGGTGTCAAACTGTGACGGCATTTGGATATCTGATCTAAATTAGCATGGATGTTTAGGATTTTGTTTCTCCATTTTCTTCTAAGAACACAGTCATCATCATCATCATCATCATCATCATAATTTTATTAAAATAATTTCCATCAAACAAATTTATAAATACAAACTTATTATTTGACTGTGCTTTACTACTTTTTCAAATACCTCAAGTATCAAAAAATTCTCGTCTTTATGTTCCATCTCTCTTCTAATTGTAAAACACATTCTCATATACTTAAAATACAGTATTACTCAGCAATAAACCTGTTTTGAATCCAATCAGTTACAACCTCTACAAGGTTCCCTAGATATAGGGTATCTAAAAATAAGTAAATATCATATTATTACCAGGGATTTCATTAAGGGCTGGACACCAGAATAATTGACCAGCTGCGACTGGATGATTTTGCCCACATAGTTTCATTATCTAAAAGAAACGTGTTCTTACAAAAATGTTCAGTTCAAAACATTTTGTCTGTCTCTGAAAACCAGTTCCCCACCTCTCCCCTCCTAGTGAAAACATAAATGGAACCCCTGTATAGTAATGAGTTCTTACATCTGCTTGAGTAGAGGTCCTTGACAGCTTCACATGTCTTGCAAGCATACCAATCTACAAGTACAGAAACAAATGCAATATTCTTCAATTAATCTTTACAATGTTGACACACAGAATATACTAGAATAATTGCATGGAGTGTTTGAGCACATACATGTACCAAGCTAATGATACTGTAGGTGACTAGCACATATTAATTGGTTCTGATCATGATTTTGTGGACCGAATCTTGTGATCGACCTCCAGTATAGTGCTTCATGTATACAAATCTCCAAGAATTGGAGGAATGCTTTAAGAATAGTACATTGTACTTGAAGTGAAATGTGGTCCATTACTTGGGTTTTAACAAGAGAAACAATGTTCAATGTAATGTCAACAAAGTGAAACTCTCCTAGAAACTAAACTGGATTTAAATTTTCTATGGTTCAAATCAAAGAAACATTCCAGTTTAAACAGAATTGCTATTTGTTTATCTTCAATGAATTCCAATGACCAGCACTTATTTCATACATGTACAGCTGTATAACAATATATTGAAATAGTTGGAATAAAATGGTTGTTTCTCATAAAATAAACAAAACAAAGTAACTAAATGACATAAATTGCATAAACCTCTTCAGCAGCCTTGACTTTGGACTTGATGTAAACAGTTGAGTCACTTCTGTCACCAATCTAAAACAAGAAACACATACAGTTGTACTACATGTAAACAACTAAAGCAAACAAATCAAAATGTTAAGTTACCACGGATCTCTAGTCTTGCTTACATAAAAGAATGATGGAAGTGCAAAACGGAATATTTTCATTAGTGTTTTTTATTTTTTTTACAAACATTGTCCTTACCTGCACAATGGCAAGTCCTGGTTTAAATCCTTCATTTTCTGCTTGTACTGCTGCAACGTCCTCCTTTAACTTCTGACGAATCTCACTGCACACAAAATGACAAGTCTAAAGGTCAGTATGTTTTTAAAATATCCTAGATGGAAGGCCAGATACTTTTTTGGGGGTGCACACAAAAAAGTATCTGGCCACATATATATCCAACCACACAGAAGAAAATTAAAACTTGAAAAAACAAGTGTACAGTTGCAGGCTTTGTCGTGGGAGGACTCTTGTGATAAGGCCAAAATGGAACTCAGTTTTCTGACAAGCATTCCCAGCCTGTTCATATACTTCCATATTGAAGTTATATAGGTGTGAGCAACCTCAAAGGGTAGGGATTATTTTTAGCTGTTATGGTCGAAGTATATCGAAGTAACTTCTACATACATGTACCCTGCCATTTGAAGTTATACCCTTGAAAAAGCTGGCTACATGGATACGCAGTTATTTCCCGCTAACGCTTTAACAACAAGAAATACATACAGTATGTGTCATACTTGTCTTGTGTTGGCTATGCAGCTAAGTGGCTATGCAGTTGTCAATACCTCCCCTCCCCCTTGGAATATGTTAGTAGGGAAAAATGTGGCTGCGTGGCTATGTGGCTACACAGTAGTCAATACCTGCTCTCCTCCTTGAAGTATGTTAGTAGGGAATAAAGTGGCTACATGGCTATGCAGTTGTCAAGACCACCCCTCCCTCTCAAAATATGTTAGTAAGGAAAAAAGTGGCTTCGTGGCTACGCAGTCTAGGTTTTCTGCAAAGCAGCGTAGCCATCTTCACTCTTTACATGTACTCTCTAAGACAGCCTGCATTCTGCATGTCTGCGTAGCCACATAGCCACACTTTTCAAGATCTCTTTTGGAGTGGACGGGTATTCAGCAGTTAAGCCCACACTGATTTTGGCCATATTGGTCTCAAATTGGGTATGGTTTTTGCACTCTATTCTTGAATTAGACCATATGTTTTGCTGGCTACCTTTTCTTCATCATTGATAAGAGCACCAACAAAAGCCCTTCATCATGACTTCAATATTGGTCTGAACTAATTATAAGACAGGTCTGAAACAGGGTATTGATTTATAATGGTCAGGTCTTAAATAGCATATCAAATTTTAGGGTACTGAAGGGAAAATTGCAGACTTCGGTCTTAAATAGGTTAAGGGTTTTGCCAAGCAGGCTGCACACTCCCACTCATTTTGTTTTGTTCTGGGAGTACCCTTCCCAGGTTACATGGAGCAGAAGAGTGTCCAAAAAGAACAATTTACTTTCACTAAGGTTGGCACACACAAGGGGACTTCACTAGTCCCTGCGACTAGTCCCTGCAACTAGTGACCCTGAAGAATTAAAGGTCCGCACACACTAGGGTACTAGTCCCTGCAACTAGACCCCTGAAGAGTTTACACTAAGGGACTGGTTGCAGGGACTTGTCACACGAACAGTTCACATGAAGCGTTTTGAGGAACCAGTCACAGGGACTTGTCCCAAAAATCCAAACTGGTTTGAATTCGTGGGACTAGTCACAGGGACCAAAGTTGGTCCCTGTGACTAGATTTTGAAGTAAAAATGGCCAGTTCACACAATGAGACTTGTACCCGCGACTAGTTACTGCAGGGACGTGCGACTAATCGCAGGGACTAGTCCCCTCGTGTGTGCCCATTAGCACACACGAGTACGTTGAACAATCAAAAATTATGTGGGCTTCCTTATTTCTACAAAATGATTTTTCTGCCATGGTTTAATTTGAGGAAACTAAAAAATCCACGTAAGCTTACTTAGAACTTCCCATGCTAGCCACGTGAGAATTGACGAAACCTTCATAAACAAACACTCAATTATAAATAAAACAGGCAAGGCAGCAGCATTTTCATCTCGGTGGTATACGGTAGTAGATTTTGCCCATGTTATTACAACTCCCATATTTACTAGTAAAACAAAGCAAAAGATAGTTTACCTCGCTACTTCTTTACCAAGAAGCAACTTCGCTTCCGCCATGTTGATTCAGGTACCGCCAAACATCCCATGATGCTTTGGGAAGCCCGCGCCAAAAAGAACACAAAAACTAGAAAATCAGGATCCGTGGACAATGATTCCAGTGATTACTATCCTCGGTGTCCCAGGGGCAGTTAGTGGGGGCAGGAAAAAGTCTAAACGGGCGAGAAAAAAATTTGAGCGAAGAAAATTTAAGAACGCGAAGAAGAGACCCTGGGTCTCCAAGGATGAGTGATTACTACCTAACTTGTTCGTCAGTAATGGAGACTGGTCTAAAAAGTAGACGGATGGCTAGAATAGATCTAGACTCGAGATAAGTGTTGTTAAACCAGAATGCGTGGCATTCTTGCATTGTATATTATTAGCGTGAGCTTGTACAGAGCATTCTGAATCGTTAGGAATAAGTCAGTTGCGTGTCTTTAAAGCTTTGGACATGTTGACCGCCGTTCGTACAACCTCAGAGAAACCCTAAAATTGAAACTACCGAGAGTTAATGCAACCTCCTTTGGATTACAATCGTTCAGATATCTGATGATATAAGGAACGCGTGACAAGCCTTAGAAGGTCTCTGCGTTAACTAGTTAAGACTAGACATCCACTTAATTTTTGGACCACTCTGAACTGAATCTCTTTCAAATAAAGTAGAAAGTTCACTTGATTCGACGGCTCCTATGCGTAAACTGTATAATCATTTTCAAAAATTACATCCAGAACCAAATGAAAATCTACTCAAGAAACAAGAAGTAATATTGAAAGAGTTAAAATACAAAAAACAACACTATCTCAGCTTAATAGTCTAGATAAACCTTTCTCCGAGGAAGAAGTTAAACAATCAATTAAAAGGCTTAAAAATAAGAAAGCAGCTGGTCTTGATCGAATTAGGAACGAAATGTTGAAAAGTGGAGCTCATTGTTTGACCACTTCTCTAACAAAATTATTCAATTTCATACTTAGCAAAGGAACCTACCCAGATTCATGGTCTACTGGGCTTATAAGTCCTATCTTCAAGTCAGGGAATAAATTTGATCCTTCACGAATTATAGAGGCATTTGTGTCACTAGCTGCATAGGCAAAATTATTTTCCGCTGTCTTAAATAATAGATTACTTACTCACCTTCAAGACCACAATTTAATACATCCCTCTCAAATCGGTTTTCTTAAAGGTTTCAGAACATCAGATCACATCTTCTCGCTAAGAATACTTATTGATAAATATGTGACTAATGCAAACAAGGGAAAATTATTCTGCTGCTTTGTAGATTTTCAAAAAGCTTTCGACTCTATTTGGCATGATGGTCTGTTACACAAATTATTATATTAAAACATAGGTGGACAATTTTATCATTTAATTAATTAAATGTGCTGTAAAAAACGGTAACAAAAGAAGTTCCTTCTTCAACTACAACAGAGGAGTGCGACAAGGATGTATCCTTTCTCCTTTACTCTTCAATTTGTATCTAGATAAATTTCCACGCTTGCTATAGCTAGAATCTTCATGTCACACAGATTCAATTACTCTACCAAACGGGTTCCCTCTTAACTGTTTGTTCTATGCAGATGATCTAATCTTAATATCAAGAAGTGCCGCTGGTCTTCAAAAGCAACCTATCCTCCACCGGATTATAGCGAGAAATGGCTACTAAAAATTAATCTTAAAAAGACAAAAACATTAATTTTTCAAAAACAGAATCGCAAATCAACACGTGATAAGTTTTCTTTCTTTTTAAATGGAACTCCAATTGATAAGGCCTCACAGTATAGTTACCTTGGTGTTACTTTCAGCACAAATGGAAGTTTTGCTAATTCCAAAAAAGTTTTGGTTGAAAAAGCCAGAAGATCAATATTTGCTTCTAAACGTTACCTTGACTTTAATAAACTATCCATCAATACGTGTAACAAATTATTTGATACTTTATTTCTTCCCATTCTTTTATACGGATCTGAAATTTGGGGAGCTTATGATAACTTGAACATCAAAAAATGGGAAAAAGACCCTGTAGAAAGGCTACATACACAATTCTACAAATATCTTCTTGGCCTTAATAAAAGAGCACCTAATGTAGTAGCTCGTAATGAATCTGGACGACTTTCTTTGATATTGAATATCTTATTAAGAATAATAAAATATTGGATACATCTTAAATCTCTTCCAGAAAACAGTATTGCCAAACCGTTTGCTTAATCATTTCCAATCAATTAGCAAACGAAGCAAAAACATCTTTTATGTTAACGGTTAATGAAATTATACATAATTATAAAGATATTCAACATCAATTATATAACAAAACAATCCAAACTAATAATATACCATCGATTAAAAATAATTTACAAAAAATAAAGTGTCACATCTCAAACAATTTAAAAAGACATCAACTGGAGCTAATCCGCTGTAATAGGAAATTATGTTTCTACTCTTTATTTAAAACAGTTGTAAGCAAATCTCAGTATTTAGAACAAATAAAGAACTTAAAACATAGACGACCTGTGGCTAAACTACGATCAGGCAATCACAGTCTCAGAATCGAATCGGGACGATACTGTGTACCTAAATTACCTAAATGTCTTCGAATTTGTGAACACTGCCACTCTAACCAAATTGAGAACGAAAATCATTTCTTATTTCCAAACTTTCGAACTAATAGCAGACAAGAAATAACTTTCAGATAGAAACACACAATTTTAAATTTACAAAACATGTTTCGGATGATCAACATCCATCGTCAGTTGTGAATACAAGTGAACCGCTAGTCGGTGTTATATACATAGGTTGGGAAAAACCCTCATTAAACAAGCAACTTAATCATGTCAATTTAACACTTTCATTGTAATTTTCCTTGTCCAATACCCATTGTCTTCTCATCATTGTATTCTCTATTACCTCACATTCACGTTGTTATTTAATTAGTATTCATACATTTTATTAGCTATCTTTATATAACACCGACTAGCGGTTCACTTGTATTCACAACTGACGATGGATGTTGATCATCCGAAACATGTTTTGTAAATTTAAAATTGTGTGTTTCTATCTGAAAGTCATTTCTTATTTCATCGTGATCGTTATAAAACTATAAGACAACAAATGACAAGTGACATTCTACTTAAATATCCGTCATTTAATCTTTTTTACGATACTAAAAAAACTAGGTTACTTATATATGAAGCATTGCATATAAGAGAAACATGTAATTTTATTTAATTTAAAGTGATTAGTGTTGTATTAGTTATTATTTTAGGCGGTAATACCATATATATATATGGGAATACTAATAAATTGTTGTTGTTGTTGTTGTTGTTGCGTGGGAGGCTACCTTGACAACGGCTGATGATGATTGTGTCCAGGTGCGTTTTGCGGCTTGCAACAGTTGTCATCACTGACACGTGCCGTGATCCGTGATGGAGCGGCACGGTTGTTTTTAAAATAGAATCCTGTTAGGAGAAATTTCAACGTTTCTTCGCTCAAAAATGGAACAGACGACATTCTCGACATACGAACACAAGTACGTGTTGTTGTTGTTGTTGTTGTTTGGAAACTGATACTTGCAATCAATTAAGCAAGCAATTCACCGCTCAGATTTTGTTGGTCCAACTGGTTAATTTGTCAAAGGACAGAGCTGTTAGTAACAAGGCGATAACAGAGAGAGGAGCTACTTTTTACCAAAGATGTCTTCAGCCTCTCTATTCTTCTTGCTCGCTTCGTAGAGCTGTCCGCTTACCAGAGTGTCCGTAAGCGGAAAGTTGACTGTACAATTATAAGCTTTTCAGACGCGTTCTTTTTGATTAACTCGGAGATGACAAGAAAAGTATCATTCACCCGCTTCGGTTAATAAATGTTAACTAATTTAAAAATCAGTCGTCAGTTATCGCTTAGGACTGATCGACAATACAAGAGCCACTCACGTCACAAATTAGTCATTTGATTTAACATACAATATCTTTCTTGTGATTCTGAAGCTTGTCGTTGTTTTTTGGTTCGCGTGGTTATCATGGTTCCCGTGACGCGGTTCTCTCTCAGTTTTGTCGCTCTCAAGTTACAGTAGTTTCTCTGGGTTTGATGTGGTTTTCTTAGATCTTTTTTTTATTACTCGCTACCTTGATATATACAATATAACTTTACAGATATAAGTTAAAAAAAGTGGCAGGAAAGCCCAAAGAAACCATGGGGCTTATGCATCGTGGGCTTTCCATACTAAATAACTACAGATGAACTAAATATTAGATAAACTGAGCGGCAAAGGCAGAGTAATAATAATAAAACGAAAAAAGGGTGGAGGGAAAGGAACAGTTATTTAAGGAGTAGTTTCTTCAGATTTTTTTTAAAAGTAGACACACTTACTGAACTTACAACGTCTGGACTAAGCGAATTAAAAAACAAGGGACCTTGGTATTGAAACGAGAAACGTCTTATATTAGTTCTGCACTTAGGAACATGATAAGAACTGGCATTCCTGATATCATAATCATGAACCTGGTTCCTTCGTAGAAATGTGTTATTGAACACATCTGGTAACGACCCAGTTTTATATCGAAACATAATTTTCCCTATTTCTGCTAGATACATATCATTCAGCGGTAAAATACAACAGCTCTTAAATATTGGTTCGGTATGAGCGTCGTAACAAGATTTACTGATGATTCTCATAGCTCGTTTTTGCAGCAATAAAAGACGTTTCAACTTAATAGGGTAGGTTGCCCGGGGGGTACTCCATTACAAGGGCTTAATGGGGACGTGCGGCCAGCCAGGGTATGTTTTTCGGGATTTTTGTCTTAAACAGGGTATCGAATTTGTCATTTTTTGTCTTAATCAGGGTATCGATTTATCAATTTTTGTCTTAAGACGATAAACAGCAAAATTTTTACAAGCTCTTGTATATTAATATTGACTTCCGTTGACTTTGGCATTGATACCAGGCACATTAAATTTCCATTGATTACACAACAAGAAAGCCACACAATTTGTAACTGCAACTTTTAATCTATGTCTTAAACAGGGTATCAAAAATCGGAATTCTGTCTTAAACAGGGTAGGAAAATCAGCGATATTTGTCTTAACCAGGGTCAGGGTATGTGGGACCGGGCCGCACCTCCCCACCCAAGAATATATCGAGTAACCCCCCCGGAGGATAGGTTGACCCCCAGACACTTTCGCAATATTGCAAATACGGATAGACAAGGGAGAAATAAAGTGTGCGTAAGGCAGATTTATAGAGGCAAAAGCTTGACTTGGAGATAACACCTAAGGACCTGGAAACTTTAGAAGCTAGATAAGCAATGTGCGATTTCCATGAGAGGTGCTCATCTAAGGTGCTCATCCTGTTGACCTTGTGGCTCACCTGAGAAGCAAACAACAAAGGAACCCACACAGCTACCACAGACCCACAAGAACCATGACAATTTCACGACAAAGCACTCTTCGGAGAGTTTTTTCGTCGTCAAACTGGTCAGGCTTCCTACCTCAGTTGTCTCTTGTTATAACACCGTAGGACAAATACTCGTCCAAATCTCGTTTAAACTCTCCAGGATGAGAAAAAATGATAAAACTGAATTTGTCTTTGCCATCAAGGTCAAATCCCACGCTAGGGAAAACATAAATTGTGCCAGACGGTATGTCAGGGCGGTTTTCAATAGTCCACGTTCGATATAACAACATTCTAACATGGCTCGGAGGCTTTCAGGACAAACTTCTATATCTGGCGCTGTTTCCTTGGGAATTGAGAGACAAAAGAAACTTTAAAAATTTACAATTTTGACCCGAAAGCCTCGGAGCCATGTTAGAATTATCACCTCAGCTTCACCTTAGCCAAAAGGAAGAACTTAATGCCGACAGGCCAATCAAATTTCCAAGAAAACTATATAGCAGACACGAGCGACGAATGGGCTTTGATTTTATTTCTGATTGGATGAGAAATTGGCGCGAGCTTTTCAAGTCAATCCCTTGGTTTAGGTGCTAGTTGGTCTTCGTATCTCAGGACTGTACTGTAGTCCGCTCTCTGTTAGTATTTCCAGGCTTTTTTAATAACAAAGGGGCGGTCTAAAGTGTAGTGGTAAGTCTATCAGACTCATCGCTAACTCTTGACTGTTCAAAGCTTTTGCACAGTCCTGTATAGGAAACGCACTTATATAATTGTTTTAATGTGCGTTTAAGAAAGCCACTAAACAAAACGAAGGGAGAAATTAGACCAAGGCTCATGTTATGGTCATTGCAATATTGAACATGGAGCTTATTAGTTTCTAAATTTTCATTATCTGCATAGCACGCGCTTCAGGAATAATATGGTACGGTATTGAACGGTGTTCGGGGAGGAAATGAATTTCCTGGCCCTCTCTTGCAGGCGCTCTTACCTTTTCCTCGCGTGTGGCGACTCGCACGCCTGTCAGTTTTAACTTTCAGTAATGTAGCAGCTGTCCAAAGCTGCTTTTGTTTTATCATTGTAGCAGCTGTTATTGTTAGCTTTTGGGTCTCACCTCCTGTTGTAACCCAAGTTCATGAGCCGAAAACGAAACCCAGGTTTGTAAAATTTATCAGCGAAAATCGAAGTTGAAAAAGACATATGATAAAAATAATTGTTTCCTCATTTATACAGAGGAAATCTTGCAGCTGTCGTTCTGTTGTTACAAGTTTATGCAGCTCATCTTCGGCTCGCTAAACCAAACATTTCGCTTCTCGAGAAACAGTAATAACTGGTGGAATATTACAGCTTCACTTCACTCACACTTTATTTCAGTTTCTCACATCGTGAAAGTAAATCAGTGAAGATTTAACAATTAATTCATATCAAAAGCTATTCACTACTCTTCATCATAACTAAAGTAACAGCTAATTTTACAAAACGTTTCATAATTAAAGCAGCTAACTTTAAAATCTTACTAAACTATAGCTAAAAATACGAACTTTAAAATTATCAAATGTTTAAGAGAGCAACCAGCACGATGATCCTGCTGGATACGTAGGATCAGTAGTTAGGGGAAGTTTTTTTAATATGACAAGGGGGGGGGGGGGCGCGGAAAATGAAGATTTTGAAACTTGAAGCTTGAAATTCTAGCAGCCCCCCTCGATAGCGGTTCAATTTTTTAGGAGCCCCTCCCCCCTTTGGTAGTAAAAATTACCGAGCCCCTCTCCTAGCCCCACAATTTTTTCAGAGACCCCTCTTCGGGTGTGTTAAAATTTTCGGAGGCCCCCCTCAATATCTTCATCCCCCCCCCTCCCTTGTCATATTAAATGAACTTCCCCTTACCTAATCCACCTCACATGTAAGATGAAGAATGTACTGGCAGAAACCTACACAACGTTGAATGATTTTTTCGAAGGTGTACTATATATTTTAATCTATAGATACAGTCAAACCCCGTTTCTTAAGAGACCGTCAAGTTCACACTAAGTGTTGATATAATCCAGGTGTCTGTCTTATTAAAGCTGGTCAAGTTGAGAGAAAATGCTGGAGCTTGGAACTAAAATCTGACTCTTCTTAATCTCGAGGTGTTCTTATTATACAAGCAGTCATTGGGCATGGCGTCAAGCGGGGTTTAACTGTAGCACTGTAGCTAACAAATTCTGCTATTGAGTATATGGAAAATACAAACTTCAAGGCAAGTAGTAACTCAGTAAGTTAATTGAAGCAATCTTCAATGCACTACATATTTTCCAGTACATAACTGACTGTCAATAACCTTCTAATCCCGAAAACAGACTTGCTATAAAATGATAAATGTCAAAAATGATAGTAATCAATAATTTAGAAACAATACGTTTCTTATTTCAATGAAGAAAACACAAATCCTCTAAATAGTGGAGGTTCTGAGTTCAACGATTACTGGTTTTATTACTTTTTTATTTCAATAATCACTCTATTATTTATTAAAACCACTGATCAAATTAAAGCAAGCAGATAAATGTTTTCCTCCAAAATAATTCATCACACAAATTTGTTTTTTGACCCATCAACCCGTCCTCACAACCCCCAAAAGAATTATTGAACAGTTAAAGTAACACAGAATCAAACCACCAGCAATTTCATGAAATCTGCATCTCTAACGTTTTTTTTTTTTACAGAAAAGAATTTCTCAAATTAAACTTAAAACTAAAATGAATTTTCAATCCCTGCAAAATAATCCGATAATTACCGGTTTTCTCTTTGGTTTAGTAAAGGACAATGTTCACTCCAGTATCTGGATGCGATGGTTAAGCCAATCAGACACAACAATTCGTCCATTACTGAGAAGTGCTACAGACGCCGGGTCATTGAATTCTCCTAAATTACTGCCCTTTGTTCCAAACTTGCCAACAAACTTTCCATTAAGTTGAAACACTTGTATTCTGTTATTACTTGAATCACAGACCATCAGGTGTCCTGATTTGTTCACTGACAAACACTTGGGAAACTGAAACTCCCCGTCCCCTCCACCCTCCTTTCCAAACTTGTACTGAAAGTTTCCATCATAGTTGAAAACCTTAACGCAATGTTCTGTGTAGTCTGACACTATGAGATATCTATCACACTGAACACAGTGGATAGGATAAGTAAAAGAGCCCTGCCCACCTATCTTCATTAGAAACTTGCCATCAGGAGAAAAGATCTTAATCAGTTTGTTACCTGTATCAGCAACAATGATATTTCCATCACTGTCTACAGATAAACTCCAAGGATAAGAGAGCTGACTATCAAGGCTTCCTTTCCCACCAAACATACCTACATACTCACTTCAGATCCTAGAGAGACTGTGGAAAGATTATTTATCCGGCCATCTTGGTGAAGTGATTCAAAGACGCTTTGTCACAGAAGAGATCTTGACAGAATTTAGCCTTGCTGAGTTGAAGCTCAAAACAGCAATCTCAGAAGAAGAGTATAAAGCATGCAAAGCAAAGCTTGAGAAAGATCTATCTGAAGGTTAGTTTTTGAAAATGTTTTTTGCAGTTCAACTGTTCAGCTATCAATTTCTGTTAAGGTATCTTATCTGTCGTTGTCTTCTCCAAAACAAAGTCAAACGAAGCCAAACTATAGCTATTACTATTAAGTTTGACAGATGCAAAATTTGCAATTATTTTACTCAATAGAGAACTAAAAATTTCGCAGGAAAGACGCTCAGTATATTATACAGGGCTATATCTCGCAGTCAATAAAATTTCGTTAAAGGCGAATTACTCACCCATAACAATGGTATAGAAGAAATATTTCCCAGTTAATACTGAACTTCTGTAGATAAAATTAATTGCAAAATTTTTAGTTATACAAAGTTGTGTTTTGACAAAGTTATTAGCAAAATTTCATTAAACTTCTGTAGATCAAATTAACTACAAAATATTTAGTTATACAAACTTGTGTTTTGACAAAGTTATTACCAAAATTTCATTAAACTTCTGTAGATAAAATTAACTGCAAAATGTTTTGTTACATATATTCCCGAAGAAGTTGGAACACTGGAAATACAACAAGAAACTAACGCAAGTCAATCTGTCGCTGAGGGCCAGGGAATCAAAGAGGGAACTGTTGGAGGTGAAGCACATTTTGTTCTGACCACAAGAAACGCAGAGGGAGAGCAGTGTTACAACGAACATGATCGTGTAACGGTAGAGATCAGGGACGAACAAGGAGGAGAATGCGCCACGGAAGTGCGAATAAATGACAGCAAGGATGGAAGCTACAAGATTAGCTATTCACCCAAAGATCAAGGCAAACATAAAGTGACAGTAAAGGTAAACGGCGAACACGTTCTTGATAGTCCTTTTTCTATTGAGGTGAAATTATTTCAGTTAAGGTCTGTTTTATCTTTTGGAAAAAGAGGTTCGTCTGTTGGAATGTTTAACTATCCCTGGGGGGTGGCAGTGAATGCCAGGGACGAGATAGCTGTAACTGATTGCTTGAACCACAGAGTTCAGATCTTCAACAGTGATGGAAAATACTTAAGATCTTTTGGTCGGGGAGGCGACAAAGCGGGCGAATTTCAGAATCCTAGAGGAATAAGCTTTCATGTAAATGGAAATATTTTCGTAGCAGACCACTATAACCATAGGATCCAGATTTTTAGTGGGGAGGGTGAGTACGTAGGTATGTTTGGTGGGTATGGAAGCCTTGATAGTCAGCTCCTAATCCTTTTGGTTTATCTGTAGACAGTGATGGAAATATCATTGTTGCTGATGCAGATAACAAACTGATTAAGATCTTTTCTCCTGATGGCAAGTTTCTAGTGAAGATAGGTGGGGAGGGCTCTCTTACTGGTCCTATCCACTGTGTTCAGTGTGATAGATATCTCATAGTGTCAGACTACACGAACATTGCGTTAAGGTTTTCAACTATGTACAATGTTCAACTATGTACAAGTTTGGAAAGGAGGGTGGAGGGGACGGGGAGTTTCAGTATCCCTATTGTTTGTCAGTGAACAAATCAGGACACCTGATGGTCTGTGATCCAGGTAATAACAGAATACAAGTGTTTCAACTTAATGGAAAGTTTGTTGGCAAGTTTGGAACAAAGGGCAGTAATTTAGGAGAATTCAATGACCCGGCGTCTGTAGCACTTCTCAGTAATGGCCGAATTGTTGTGTCTGATGGGCTTAACCATCGCATCCAGATACTGGAGTGAACATTGTCCTTTACTAAACCAAAGAGAAAACCGGTAATTATCGGATTATTTTGCAGGGATTGAAAATTCATTTTAGTTTTAAGTTTAATTTGAGAAATTCTTTTCTGTAAAAAAAAAAAACGTTAGAGATGCAGATTTCATGAAATTGCTGGTGGTTTGATTCTGTGTTACTTTAACTGTTCAATAATTCTTTTGGGGGTTGTGAGGACGGGTTGATGGGTCAAAAAACAAATTTGTGTGATGAATCATTTTGGAGGAAAACATTTATCTGCTTGCTTTAATTTGATCAGTGGTTCTAATAAATAATAGAGTGATTATTGAAATAAAAAAGTAATAAAACCAGTAATCGTTGAACTCAGAACCTCCACTATTTAGAGGATTTGCGTTTTCTTCATTGAAATAAGAAACGTATTGTTTCTAAATTAATGATTACTATCATTTTTGACATTTATCATTTTATAGCAAGTCTGTTTTAGGGATTAGAAGGTTATTGACAGTCAGTTATGTACTGGAAAATATGTAGTACAATGAACATTGCTTCAATTAACTTATTGAGTTACTACTTGCCAGGAAGTTTGTATTTTCCATATACTCAATAGCATTATTTGTTAGCTACAGTGCTACAGTTAAACCCCGCTTGACGCCATGCCCAATGACTGCTTGTATAATAAGAACACCTCGAGATTAAGAAGAGTCAGATTTTAGTTCCAAGCTCCAGCATTTTCTCTCAACTTGACCAGCTTTAATAAGACAGACACCTGGATTATATCAACACTTAGTGTGAACTTGACGGTCTCTTAAGAAACGGGGTTTGACTGTATCTATAGATTAAAATATATAGTACACCTTCGAAAAAATCATTCAACGTTGTGTAGGTTTCTGCCAGTACATTCTTCATCTTACATGTGAGGCGGATTAGGTAAGGGGAAGTTCATTTAATATGACAAGGGAGGGGGGGGGGATGAAGATATTGAGGGGGGCCTCCGAAAATTTTAACACACCCGAAGAGGGGTCTCTGAAAAAATTGTGGGGCTAGGAGAGGGGCTCGGTAATTTTTACTACCAAAGGGGGGAGGGGCTCCTAAAAAATTGAACCGCTATCGAGGGGGGCTGCTAGAATTTCAAGCTTCAAGTTTCAAAATCTTCATTTTCCGCGCCCCCCCCCCCCCTTGTCATATTAAAAAAACTTCCCCTAACTACTGATCCTACGTATCCAGCAGGATCATCGTGCTGGTTGCTCTCTTAAACATTTGATAATTTTAAAGTTCGTATTTTTAGCTATAGTTTAGTAAGATTTTAAAGTTAGCTGCTTTAATTATGAAACGTTTTGTAAAATTAGCTGTTACTTTAGTTATGATGAAGAGTAGTGAATAGCTTTTGATATGAATTAATTGTTAAATCTTCACTGATTTACTTTCACGATGTGAGAAACTGAAATAAAGTGTGAGTGAAGTGAAGCTGTAATATTCCACCAGTTATTACTGTTTCTCGAGAAGCGAAATGTTTGGTTTAGCGAGCCGAAGATGAGCTGCATAAACTTGTAACAACAGAACGACAGCTGCAAGATTTCCTCTGTATAAATGAGGAAACAATTATTTTTATCATATGTCTTTTTCAACTTCGATTTTCGCTGATAAATTTTACAAACCTGGGTTTCGTTTTCGGCTCATGAACTTGGGTTACAACAGGAGGTGAGACCCAAAAGCTAACAATAACAGCTGCTACAATGATAAAACAAAAGCAGCTTTGGACAGCTGCTACATTACTGAAAGTTAAAACTGACAGGCGTGCGAGTCGCCACACGCGAGGAAAAGGTAAGAGCGCCTGCAAGAGAGGGCCAGGAAATTCATTTCCTCCCCGAACACCGTTCAATACCGTACCATATTATTCCTGAAGCGCGTGCTATGCAGATAATGAAAATTTAGAAACTAATAAGCTCCATGTTCAATATTGCAATGACCATAACATGAGCCTTGGTCTAATTTCTCCCTTCGTTTTGTTTAGTGGCTTTCTTAAACGCACATTAAAACAATTATATAAGTGCGTTTCCTATACAGGACTGTGCAAAAGCTTTGAACAGTCAAGAGTTAGCGATGAGTCTGATAGACTTACCACTACACTTTAGACCGCCCCTTTGTTATTAAAAAAGCCTGGAAATACTAACAGAGAGCGGACTACAGTACAGTCCTGAGATACGAAGACCAACTAGCACCTAAACCAAGGGATTGACTTGAAAAGCTCGCGCCAATTTCTCATCCAATCAGAAATAAAATCAAAGCCCATTCGTCGCTCGTGTCTGCTATATAGTTTTCTTGGAAATTTGATTGGCCTGTCGGCATTAAGTTCTTCCTTTTGGCTAAGGTGAAGCTGAGGTGATAATTCTAACATGGCTCCGAGGCTTTCGGGTCAAAATTGTAAATTTTTAAAGTTTCTTTTGTCTCTCAATTCCCAAGGAAACAGCGCCAGATATAGAAGTTTGTCCTGAAAGCCTCCGAGCCATGTTAGAATGTTGTTATATCGAACGTGGACTATTGAAAACCGCCCTGACATACCGTCTGGCACAATTTATGTTTTCCCTAGCGTGGGATTTGACCTTGATGGCAAAGACAAATTCAGTTTTATCATTTTTTCTCATCCTGGAGAGTTTAAACGAGATTTGGACGAGTATTTGTCCTACGGTGTTATAACAAGAGACAACTGAGGTAGGAAGCCTGACCAGTTTGACGACGAAAAAACTCTCCGAAGAGTGCTTTGTCGTGAAATTGTCATGGTTCTTGTGGGTCTGTGGTAGCTGTGTGGGTTCCTTTGTTGTTTGCTTCTCAGGTGAGCCACAAGGTCAACAGGATGAGCACCTTAGATGAGCACCTCTCATGGAAATCGCACATTGCTTATCTAGCTTCTAAAGTTTCCAGGTCCTTAGGTGTTATCTCCAAGTCAAGCTTTTGCCTCTATAAATCTGCCTTACGCACACTTTATTTCTCCCTTGTCTATCCGTATTTGCAATATTGCGAAAGTGTCTGGGGGTCAACCTATCCTCCGGGGGGGTTACTCGATATATTCTTGGGTGGGGAGGTGCGGCCCGGTCCCACATACCCTGACCCTGGTTAAGACAAATATCGCTGATTTTCCTACCCTGTTTAAGACAGAATTCCGATTTTTGATACCCTGTTTAAGACATAGATTAAAAGTTGCAGTTACAAATTGTGTGGCTTTCTTGTTGTGTAATCAATGGAAATTTAATGTGCCTGGTATCAATGCCAAAGTCAACGGAAGTCAATATTAATATACAAGAGCTTGTAAAAATTTTGCTGTTTATCGTCTTAAGACAAAAATTGATAAATCGATACCCTGATTAAGACAAAAAATGACAAATTCGATACCCTGTTTAAGACAAAAATCCCGAAAAACATACCCTGGCTGGCCGCACGTCCCCATTAAGCCCTTGTAATGGAGTACCCCCCGGGCAACCTACCCTATTAAGTTGAAACGTCTTTTATTGCTGCAAAAACGAGCTATGAGAATCATCAGTAAATCTTGTTACGACGCTCATACCGAACCAATATTTAAGAGCTGTTGTATTTTACCGCTGAATGATATGTATCTAGCAGAAATAGGGAAAATTATGTTTCGATATAAAACTGGGTCGTTACCAGATGTGTTCAATAACACATTTCTACGAAGGAACCAGGTTCATGATTATGATATCAGGAATGCCAGTTCTTATCATGTTCCTAAGTGCAGAACTAATATAAGACGTTTCTCGTTTCAATACCAAGGTCCCTTGTTTTTTAATTCGCTTAGTCCAGACGTTGTAAGTTCAGTAAGTGTGTCTACTTTTAAAAAAAATCTGAAGAAACTACTCCTTAAATAACTGTTCCTTTCCCTCCACCCTTTTTTCGTTTTATTATTATTACTCTGCCTTTGCCGCTCAGTTTATCTAATATTTAGTTCATCTGTAGTTATTTAGTATGGAAAGCCCACGATGCATAAGCCCCATGGTTTCTTTGGGCTTTCCTGCCACTTTTTTTAACTTATATCTGTAAAGTTATATTGTATATATCAAGGTAGCGAGTAATAAAAAAAGATCTAAGAAAACCACATCAAACCCAGAGAAACTACTGTAACTTGAGAGCGACAAAACTGAGAGAGAACCGCGTCACGGGAACCATGATAACCACGCGAACCAAAAAACAACGACAAGCTTCAGAATCACAAGAAAGATATTGTATGTTAAATCAAATGACTAATTTGTGACGTGAGTGGCTCTTGTATTGTCGATCAGTCCTAAGCGATAACTGACGACTGATTTTTTAAATTAGTTAACATTTATTAACCGAAGCGGGTGAATGATACTTTTCTTGTCATCTCCGAGTTAATCAAAAAGAACGCGTCTGAAAAGCTTATAATTGTACAGTCAACTTTCCGCTTACGGACACTCTGGTAAGCGGACAGCTCTACTTACAGACACTTTCAATTCCCCCTTTTACCTCCAAGTCAAGCTCTGTATTTACTTCCGGGAGGGGGGGCACTCCCGCGAATTTTGGATAGGGGTGTGCCGCGAAGGTTCTTGAACCCTAACCCTATTTAAGGACTAAGAAAGCGAACATTGCTACCCTTTTTAAGGCCCAAACACGAAAAATGACACCCCGTTCAAGGCTATTTAAAAACCTCTGTTGCAAAATCATTTTGTTAATACTTAGAAGGATACATCAAGTTTAAACAAAAACATTCGTATAGGCGGGCGTTTTCAGTATTAGATAATACAATTTCGCTACCCTATCTAAGGACCACACCAGGAACACAGTTACAAAAGGGTAAAAAAAGATACCCTATATAAGGACTGAGAACCTCAAAAACCAGACCCTATTCCGCGGCACGTACCTATATAGCCCATATATGGGAGTACCCCCCCCCCCCCCCCCCGCAAGGTTTACTTACACCTTCCCACATGCGGACGCTCTCTCAGGAGGACGCAGACACTTATGAAAATGAAAATAAAATTTATCTTTTGTTTATTCTCTCTCCCATACTGTTCATAGCCTCTCTATTTATGCACGCGAACGAAAAAGCCAGCGAAGCACGTGGGGATGGGAGGGTGGGGGAGGGGGGGATGGGTTTTGCGATCGAAGCGAGCAAGAAGAATAGAGAGGCTGAAGACATCTTTGGTAAAAAGTAGCTCCTCTCTCTGTTATCGCCTTGTTACTAACAGCTCTGTCCTTTGACAAATTAACCAGTTGGACCAACAAAATCTGAGCGGTGAATTGCTTGCTTAATTGATTGCAAGTATCAGTTTCCAAACAACAACAACAACAACAACACGTACTTGTGTTCGTATGTCGAGAATGTCGTCTGTTCCATCTTTGAGCGAAGAAACGTTGAAATTTCTCCTAACAGGATTCTGACACTTTATTTTTTGTAAATTATTTTTAATCGATGGTATATTATTAGTTTGGATTGTTTTGTTATATAATTGATGTTGAATATCTTTATAATTATGTATAATTTCATTACTGAACCGTTAACAGAAAAGATGTTTTTGCTTCGTTTGCTAATTGATTGGAAATGATTAAGCAAACGGTTTGGCAATACTGTTTTCTGGAAGAGATTTAAGATGTATCCAATATTTTATTATTCTTAATAAGATATTCAACTTCAAAGAAAGTCGTCCAGATTCATTACGAGCTACTACATTAGGTGCTCTTTTATTAAGGCCAAGAAGATATTTGTAGAATTGTGTATGTAGCCTTTCTACAGGGTCTTTTTCCCATTTTTTGATGTTCAAGTTATCATAAGCTCCCCAAATTTCAGATCCGTATAAAAGAATGGGAAGAAATAAAGTATCAAATAATTTGTTACACGTATTGATGGATAGTTTATTAAAGTCAAGGTAACGTTTAGAAGCAAATATTGATCTTCTGGCTTTTTCAACCAAAACTTTTTTGGAATTAGCAAAACTTCCATTTGTGCTGAAAGTAACACCAAGGTAACTATACTGTGAGGCCTTATCAATTGGAGTTCCATTTAAAAAGAAAGAAAACTTATCACGTGTTGATTTGCGATTCTGTTTTTGAAAAATTAATGTTTTTGTCTTTTTAAGATTAATTTTTAGTAGCCATTTCTCGCTATAATCCGGTGGAGGATAGGTTGCTTTTGAAGACCAGCGGCACTTCTTGATATTAAGATTAGATCATCTGCATAGAACAAACAGTTAAGAGGGAACCCGTTTGGTAGAGTAATTGAATCTGTGTGACATGAAGATTCTAGCAAGCGTGGAAATTTATCTAGATACAAATTGAAGAGTAAAGGGGAAAGGATACATCCTTGTCGCACTCCTCTGTTGTAGTTGAAGAAGGAACTTCTTTTGTTACCGTTTTTTACAGCACATTTAGTCTTTGAATACATATCAGAAATTAAATGATAAAATTGTCCACCTACGTTTTTATATAATAATTTGTGTAACAGACCATCATGCCAAATAGAGTCGAAAGCTTTTTGAAAATCTACAAAGCAGCAGAATAATTTTCCCTTGTTTGCATTAGTCACATATTTATCAATAAGTATTCTTAGCGAGAAGATGTGATCTGGTGTTCTGAAACCTTTAAGAAAACCGATTTGAGAGGGATGTATTAAATTGTGGTCTTGAAGGTGAGTAAGTAATCTATTATTTAAGACAGCGGAAAATAATTTTGCCTAAGCAGCTAGTGACACAAATGCCTCTATAATTCGTGAAGGATCAAATTTATTCCCTGACTTGAAGATAGGACTTATAAGCCCAGTAGAACATGAATCTGGGTAGGTTCCTTTGCTAAGTATGAAATTGAATAATTTTGTTAGAGAAGTGGTCAAACAATGAGCTCCACTTTTCAACATTTCGTTCCTAATTCGATCAAGACCAGCTGCTTTCTTATTTTTAAGCCTTTTAATTGATTGTTTAACTTTTTCCTCGGAGAAAGGTTTATCTAGACTATTAAGCTGAGATAGTGTTGTTTTTTGTATTTTAACTCTTTCAATATTACTTCTTGTTTCTTGAGTAGATTTTCATTTGATTCTGAATGTAATTTTTGAAAATGATTATACAGTTTACGCATAGGAGCCGTCGAATCAAGTGAACTTTCTACTTTATTTGAAAGAGATTCAGTTCAGAGTGGTCCAAAAATTAAGTGGATGTCTAGTTTTAACTAGTTAACGCAGAGACGTTCTAAGGCTTGTCACGCGTTCCTTATATCATCAGATATCTGAACGATTGTAATCCAAAGGAGGTTGCATTAACTCTCGGTAGTTTCAATTTTAGGGTTTCTCTGAGGTTGTACGAATGGCGGTCAACATGTCCAGAGCTTTAAAGACACGCAACTGACTTATTCCTAACGATTCAGAATGCTCTGTACAAGCTCACGCTAATAATATACAATGCAAGAATGCCACGTATTCTGTTTTAACAACACTTATCTTGAGTTAGATCTAGTCTAGCCATCCGTCTACTTTTTAGATCAGTCTCCATATTACTGACCAACAAGTTAGGTAGTAAATCACTCATCCCCGGAGACCCAGGGTCTCTTTTTCGCGTTCTTAGATTTTCTTCGCTCGAATTTTTTCTCGCCCGTTTAGACTTTTTCCTGCCCCCACTAAACTGCCCCTGGGTCACCGAGGATGGTAATCACAGGAATCATTGTCCACGGATCCTGATTTTCCATTTTTTCTGTTTTTTTTCGACGCGGGCTTCCCAAGGCATCATGGGGTGTTTTGGCGGTGCCTGAATCACATGGCGGAAGCGAAGTTGCTTCTTGGTAAAGAAGTAGCGAGGTAAACTATCTTTTGCTTTGTTTTACTAGTAAATATGGGAGTTGTAATAACATGGGCAAAATCTACTAACCGTGTACCACCGGGAAGAAATGCCGCTGCCCTTGCTGTTTTATTTATAATCGTGTGTTTGTTTATGAAGGTTTCGTCAACTCTCACGTGGTTAGGCCATCCTATGGGAGTTTTTTGCGGACAAAATTTCGAACGTGAATACATCAATGTTTTGTTAAATAAATTATTGTTATGCGTAATAATACAAATTTGAAAATAACATAAATCAATTTCGTCCGGGATACATCAATTTTGAGTGACATACATCGATGTTGTGTAGCATGCATCGCTTTCCCGAATCATTCGTGCGTGACCGTATACAACTAAAAGATGTTCGATAAAACTAAAAGATGAGGAAGCGGAAATAGAAGTGACCGGAAGTTGGCTGGAAGAAGAGGCCAATATGGCGGAAACAGGAGAGGATTAGGGAGTTTAAAATTCTGCGTTGTCTGGAGAACGTGAACCACGACGGCTAATTTTTCAACTTTATATTCCGAATTTAACGCTGCGTTCCATGCACAATTTCGAGATAGTTTTGCCAGTGAGAAACAAACAAAATGACTTTAGAGTATAGCGAGATTCGAGTTTATTTTTTGATCGGCGTTGTCCTCGGCGTCGCTGTCGTGGTTTCTTAAACTCCCTAAAGTAAGATGCTCCCTAACCCCTAAACCCTGACTGACCGGAAGTCGGCTAGAAGGCCAATATGGTGGAAATGGAAGAGGATTAGGGGGATGCACGGATTTGGCTGCCCAACAATCGACGGAGTTTTTATTCCTTTGGTAGACTACTGAAATGGCGCGGAAGGACAAAGGAACACTGCGTCCTGCGACTCGGCTTAACTTTTTTAGTCGCCGTTTTGCGAGAAAACGAAATACGCCTCTCGAATGAAGTGGGGGAGATCTCAGATTGAGTTAAAGACGACCCTACGGTTCTTGAAATTTCTTCATTTGCCCTTCACTTTTAATTTGATTGTAATAAGTATCTCGATTTTTCTTTGCTTCACAGACTTGTTTCTGAAGGGCACGGTTATTGTTATTAGGAGGAATTTTAAACGGAGAGTAGCCGTTAGATTGTGCTTTAGCAAATTTTCTTGAGTTCATAGTTCTGTATGGTTTTCACTGTTAGGTGCTGGTCGCTTCGCAGAGTTCGACACCTTTTAGCCTGCATGGCAACCGTTCTAGTACGAACAGCTTTTTCAGCATTCTGACCGGGTGCAAATTGGAGCGAGAACCTCTGTGCTTACTCAGTCGAACCTCCAGCTGCGACCTGCACCTCTCCTCAGCGACCAGTATTCCTAAATGCCAAGAGTTCCCAAGTCAAATCACTATATTTGAAACTTCTTGTAACCGACAACCTCTCGTAAGCGGACACGACCACTTCCAGAGCTAAAAGTTTGAAATTTTCTTTTGTTTTTAACCTCCCGTAAGCGACCAATTGACCGATATTAGACAGGAACTAATGGATAATAAATTATAAGCGTTGTTACATTATGGTATTACTGCATAACACGAGAGACGGAAATTTCTCGATGGGAAGTACTTTATTTTTTCTCGAAATTGATTTCTTATATGAATAAACATTTAAAATATGGGTAAGTCTCTGCACTTATCATATGCTAATCAGGCAACATTGTCAAGAACCGTAGGAGTCGTTCATAAGAAGGGCGTTTAAATCTGAGATCTCCCCCCCTTCATCTGAGAGGGCGACTAAAAAAGTTAAGCCGAGTCGCAGGACGCAGTGTTCCTTTGTCCTTCCGCGCCATTTCAGTAGTCTACCAAAGGAATAAAAACTCCGTCGATTGTTGGGCAGCCAAATCCGTGCATCCCCCTAATCCTCTTCCATTTCCACCATATTGGCCTTCTAGCCGACTTCCGGTCAGTCAGGGTTTAGGGGTTAGGGAGCATCTTACTTTAGGGAGTTTAAGAAACCACGACAGCGACGCCGAGGACAACGCCGATCAAAAAATAAACTCGAATCTCGCTATACTCTAAAGTCATTTTGTTTGTTTCTCACTGGCAAAACTATCTCGAAATTGTGCATGGAACGCAGCGTTAAATTCGGAATATAAAGTTGAAAAATTAGCCGTCGTGGTTCACGTTCTCCAGACAACGCAGAATTTTAAACTCCCTAATCCTCTCCTGTTTCCGCCATATTGGCCTCTTCTTCCAGCCAACTTCCGGTCACTTCTATTTCCGCTTCCTCATCTTTTAGTTTTATCGAACATCTTTTAGTTGTATACGGTCACGCACGAATGATTCGGGAAAGCGATGCATGCTACACAACATCGATGTATGTCACTCAAAATTGATGTATCCCGGACGAAATTGATTTATGTTATTTTCAAATTTGTATTATTACGCATAACAATAATTTATTTAACAAAACATTGATGTATTCACGTTCGAAATTTTGTCCGCAAAAAACCCCCATACCATCCCCTTTTTGAGTTATTTTTTGTAAAAAAAATACCTCTTAGTCGGCGCGTCGGGTATGTTATGGACGGGTGGTTCAGTGAGTGGATCAGTGGATCAGTGAGAGATGTATGTATGTCACACCAATCAGATTCGATCTACTATTAAACACCAATCAAATTTCTTCTTGTAAAGGTAAATGATGTGTGAGAAGATTTGATCCCGAAACAGTAGAGAACGGCCATATTTATTCTTCTGTAAAAGAGGAGGAAGTATTCATTTATTGGGTTTACGTCGACATTTTCTGTGGGTTAGGCTGAGGATTTTGTGGGCGGGTTTGATAGTCATTAGCAATTGGATAATCAGTCAAAGAAACATAGTGTTTGGGATCATGTATAACTGCGAGAATGCGATGAAGGGTGAGCTTTTTCCATTACGTAAGGTTTTGAATTAAATGAGTGTTAGCCGCTCTACTACTAATGTTGATGTGGTTTCTATGTTAGGAACAATTGTATTTAAGGGGGCGGAATGCAGTAGAGGGAATGTGAAGAGGTTGTGACGAGGTTCGAATCGTTTGCGTGATGTAGTGAAACCTAAATATTGCTGCAGAGTCGAGAGCGAGTCGTTAATTTCAGCATCCATTGATCAGTTTCAATGATAAGTTTCAACGAGAAAAACGAAGAGACAACGATTAATATTACATTCATGATGTTCTTGTTTACTACTGGGATGAGAAGATATGTTGTAAATGAAACTTAATCTTTTCTCGTCAATGTTATCAGGGTTTTCACTTTATCACATTAATAGCCAGCACGACGAATTGTAGCAGAAGAAAAAGAAAATTTCTTGTTTAAGATAACTTAAGTGAGGTGAATGAAGTCTTGGGAGTTCTTTGATTGTATTAAGTGCAAGGACTTTGGTGATTCAATAATAAAGACTGACGTGTATGTTGCCGGTTTGTGATTTTTAGTCCGGTTCGTAGGGGATTGTGACAGTTGCATAACATACATCGGGTAGTTTCAGTGTACTGGTGGCTAGTTATGAACGAGATGAGCTTTGCGTTTTGAAGTAGTTCATGAGTCAGAAGTAAACAAATGGGAAGAGATACTTTATTTCAGGTTACAAAGGGTAACTTGATACTTTTGTTTTTCACAACGAGTAAATTCAATAAGAGGTCACGAATCGTCACTTCTAGTTCAAAGGACATATTTTAGAGGAGACGAGACTATTTAGATTTGAAACAGTTTTAACATTTACAAAATAAGTGGAAGTGACAATTGTTTTGTTCTTGTATGCAAATGTAACGAGATATCTTTATTTTTGGTTACAAAGGGTAATTTGACACCCTTGTTTTTCACAAGGGAGTAAATTCAATTAGAGGTGATGATTTGTGAGCACTTGTTTCCCCGAGATGTTTGCTATTTTTAGTTAGAAATGGCAACTTGACACTTCTGTTTTTCACAAGAGAGTAAATTCAATTAGAGCTGACGAATCGTCACCACTTGTTCCCATGAAATGTTTGAACAAAGAAATCGAGATATTGCTCTTTTTAGTTACAAATGGTAACTTAACAATTTTCACATGGGAGTAAATTTAGTTATGGCCTCTTGTTCCCAGGACTGATTAAACAAAAAAGAAGTTAACCTGTTTGGACAGCTTTTAGGTGTCTGCAGCAGAGGTTTGATATGGTTAATTCAAGGACATTTTATGATATTCGTTTCAGTCCGAGATCTTCTTGTTGAAGGTAAAAAAAGTATGAAAACTGTTCAAAGTAATGTTCTTTGAAGACTGCGTGGCACCAAGTTAAACTACAAATTAATCAGTAAATCAGGCTTAAACGAGTCAGGGCCGGGTTGTTCAAAGCCCGATTAAGCTAACCCAGGGTTAGCGAGAATTTTTATTTCAGTTTTGTAACTTTTTGGTGAGGTGTTCTGTTTATATTGTTTAGCCTTCAGTTTTGACCTGTAGTAATCTCAAACTACACCAAACGTTAGTTAGAGGCGAAAAACATTTTTAAATAAGAAAACGTAGTGCTTAAGTTAACGTTTAACCCTGGGTTAACGTCAACCGGCTTTCAAACAACCCGGCCCAGAGGGCTTATTTCTCTTTCTTGCTATTTTTGAGTTATTTTTTTGTGAAAAAAATTCTTCTTAGTCGGCGCATCGGGTATGTTAGGGACGGGTCAATGTGATGGTGCAATAAGAGGCTTAAACAGTTCGTGTCTAGTCGTTGTCAGTTGTTGTGCTACAGATTGATCAGTTGATTGCGTGGCTATAGTCATCAGTGAATCAACAAGGACTGCTTGCAGATAAGAAACGTGAAGGTAGATGTTCGGGTGATTATTAATCATGACGTCATCATAGAGATGAACGATGATGCAATAATATAGTTTGTGTTGATCAAGTGATATGGTGTCTACAGTAACAAATGAATAATCGAGGGGGTCTCTGGAATGTGCATTGCGTTGTGACTGTAGTGCTGAGAAAACAGCTAATTTTTAAAAGCGGGGTTATAAGATCTGCGATCTTTCTTGTCGTCTCTAACCCATACCTTACTTAAAACAGTTTTGACCTACATGTACTATATTTCTGTTATTCCATCTACAAAAATAATATAGGTATTAAATCATCATCTGTCAATACTCCATGTTTCATTATGGAAGCGCACAATACACATATATGGCTTGCCCCTCTACAAAAATAAAAATTCACAGCCCTTTTTTGCGCAACAACTCAAAAATCTTAAGAAAAACAGTCTCCCACTCCCCCCCCCTTCCACCAGCTCATTTATTCCAACAAAAAAACTCCTACACGCTTAGCGTGCCTAATCCATACCCTCTTGCGACAACTTAAAATGACAACTTATCTTAGCGATATAAGATCGTATGTACATCATATTCTCAGTTTTTTTCTTGCTGTAGATTGTAGCCGAAAAACTTGTCAAACTAACTAAATTATCACTGTAAAGAGTCGCTTAAATGCTCCCATTTTCATAACCTTTTAAGTAAAAAAATAACTCTTGCACGCCTTGCGTGCCTATGTTTTTTCTCTGTTTACCGTCGTCCGACCGACCCAGATTTTCGCTTTTTCAAAAAAAAAAAAAAGGTTATGAAGAAGGCAATGACATATATTTGACTGGTTTTTCAGCTTAGCTTAGTTTGTCATCGATTGTAAAGCCACACGTCTATTGTGACAGATTTCTTAGTAAGACTTCAACAACTACAAAATCTCAAGAAATCGTCACTTTAATCTAAAATACAGACGATGTTTTGTGCTGGCAGTGCTACGCATAATTTCTGGCGAGATCATCGCGCGCACAGTAAAAAAATGGCGGCTTTTTGTTCTGTGACCTATCAATTTTTTCTTTTATTTTTAATTGAGTAAAAACATTTTCTATTTAAAATAAATATGGGCCAATTCTCAGTGTAGAAAAAGAAACGATTGTCGGAAACGTGGATCTAGTAAGCAATCGTGACTATAATCATGGTGCTATTATAAGGATTTATGGCAGGGTTCGTACTCTTTTGAGTTGTTTAAATTCTATGACTTCCCATGACTTTTTCCATGACCTTTTCAAGTTTTCCAAGACGTTAGGATTAGCTGTCAGTTTCAAAAATTCAAGCCCTAAACTTGTTTTAGAGCGTTTTTTAGCCTTGAACAGTCCAACAGACAAACTCTGGAGTTCACCAAAGTGCGTGCCGTTTACGTTGCTTAATTAGTGTCTCTATCTTTCATTGTCCTTGCCTTGTGATCTGCAGTAAATAACCTATCAAACAGAATTTTAATTTTCCATAACTTTCAAGAACCACCATGACCTGAACGAATTCTGTATGGGTATAAAAGAGCAACCTTGTTCCCAGGGCCTTTTTCCTGGCTTGAGGACGGGGCGTGAAAAGGCCCTGGCATCGGCTGGTCACATGCCCACCTTGCACCCGGAAATCCTGGGTGTAATAAATTAGCGAGTTTGCATAATCAAAAGTGCCAAAGTCGAGATTGCAGAGACACTGTCTGTGCTTTTCGACTTGGATCTGCTTTTAAACGTTGAAACTTTGCGTAGTTTTGTTCAGTTAAAGCCACTTCAAGTGAAATGTTTTGAATATTCACCGAAAGGCAAAGATATTGTTGCCGTTCTACCGACTGGCTTTGCAATCTCTGCTGTTTCAGCGTCTACCGGATTTCTTGCCTGTCAAGGCGGACAATTAATAATATTTTGTAAAATACATGAATTCTACGGTTCGTGACATTTATACTTTTGGCGTTTTCTGTTCGGTCACTTGACCATTTTGTCGCTTCGCTCATGTTTATGAGGGGCACTTATGCTGTATTCAAGTAGAGAAAAGGCCCTGGGAATGAGGTTGATAATAGAGGTGCTGTTTCTCCTAAACGAACCTGGGCTTGGGATGGGGACCCCTCCTTTTTATTTAAATTATTTTATAATATAAACAATCAACAGGGAAAGTTTGGCAAAAATCTCTGTGCAGGCTCTATTTCAGTGGAATGACCTTAATAACGACGTCCATCTTTTCTTCCTCCATTGTCGTTATGTCGACTTTGTAACCTCATCTTGTCGTTTCCAGGTTCCACAGACACTATGCTGAGGTACTGGGTCTCCTAGTTCCAGACTTCTCCTTTTTTTTCGGCCTTTTTTTTTCTTTTCCGACCGACCGACCGACCCAAAATCAGAAAACGTATTCGACAGTAAACGAAAAAAAAAAAGGGGGATGGCCTTAGCATGGGAAAGTTCTAAGTAAGCTTACGTGGATTTTTTAGTTTCCTCAAATTAAACCATGGCAGAAAGAAATAAGGAAGCCCTCATAATTTTTGATTGTTCAACGCACTCGTGTGCGCTAATGGGCACACACGTACCCTGCGAGACAGAGGTTCCTTGTTCTTTCTTCTCGGTGAGAGACGAGAGGAACCTCTGCTCGCAACTGCACGATTCTTTGATCTCGCCGCCGTCCACGGCCAGGGACGAATAAATTAAAAAAACCAGCTTTTAACAAGTTTAGAACGGGTTTTGAATTTGCGCATGGCAGATGTGAGTCAAAACGCTGGTTGAAAACTCTTACTCGGACTTGAAAGTGCACGCGCTGCATTATGCAAATGAGCTACTTGTACGCATCAGACTTTCCTTTCAAAAACTCTCGCAAACTCGGTAGAAACTGCTGTTTGCTGTTAAATATGCATTGCAAATCAAACAGCATTTGGAAACTTTCAGTCTATAGGCTTTTGTTGAAGTTTTAGGCGACACATTCGCCGAAGAAACAGGAGTTGCCGACATACTGAAGTTTTTTTGCTCCGAAGTTGTCGCAAGCTGTTCCCGCGAAATAAGAGGAAGTGACGTTTAGTTTCAAGGACAGGAAGTGGAATTTCGCGTGACAGATGCTGACGTAGTTTGTACATGCACGATAGGAAATCGTGCGGTTGCGAGCAGAGGTTCCTCTCGTCTCTCACCGAGAAGAAAGAGGAAGGAACCTCTGTCTCGCAGGTAGCACACACGAGGGGACCAGTCCCTGCGATTAGTTGCATGTCCCTGCAGCAAGTCACGGGTACAAGTCTCATTGTTTGAACTGGCCATTTTTACTTCAAAATCTAGTCACAGGGACCAACTTTGGTCCCTGTGACTAGTCCCATGAATTCAAACCAGTTTGGATTTTTGGGACAAGTCCCTGTCACTGGTTCCTCAAAACGCTTCATGTGAACTGTTCGTGTTACAAGTCCCTGCAACCAGTCCCTTAGTGTAAACTCTTCAGGGGTCTAGTTGCAGGGACTAGTCCCCTCGTGTGTGCAGACCTTTAACTCTTCAGGGGTCTAGTTGCAGGGACTAGTCCCCTCGTGTGTGCCAACCTTAGTGAAAGTAAATAGACCATTTTACAGTTGTTCTGCTTAGTTACCTGGTCTATGACTGCAAGCGAGGTGGAAGGCTAGGTGACCTTGCTTTGATACAGACCTCTCATGTAAATGCACATAGTTAGCATAAGAACAACTTGATTTACACAACAAAAACAGTGAGGTCTGTATCAAAACAAGGTCACCTCCAGCCTCGCTGCCATTCAAAGGCGAGGTCACTGAACAGACAACTGTGCAATGGTCTATTGTACCTTTTTGGACGCTCTTCTACTCCACTTAGCCTGAGAAGGGTACTCCCAGAACAAAAGAAAATGAGTGGGAGTGTGCAGCCCGCTTGCCAAAACCCTTAACCTATTTAAGACCAAAGTCTGCAATTTTCCCTTCAGTACCCTAAAATTTGATAAGCTATGTAAGACCTGACTGTTATAAATCAATACCCTTTTTCAGTCCTGTCTTATAATTAGTTCAGACCGATATTGAAGTCATGATGAAGGGCTTTTGTTGGTGCTCTTATTAATAATGATGAAGAGGTAGCCAGCAAAAACATACAGTCTAATTCAAGAACAGAGTGCAAAAACCATACCCAATTTAAGACCAATATGGCCAAAATCAGTGTGGGCTTTAGGTGGCTCCCTAGAGTACAACATTTACCAACACCCTCGCTATAGAGTGCGAGTAAGAAAAGGAAACTTAGTTAATTTATCTTAAAATTTTCCCTGTAGAGATTTACCAGTATGGATATTGTTGAAATAAGGCTTGTTTTTTGGTTGTCAATATTTGGATGAAGGCCGTTACCATGGCAACATCTCATCTAATGACAGGCAGATATATTCCTCATTTTGGCCTTAACTCCTTAATATCTACACTTTCCTTCCGTCAAATTTTTTCATACTTTGCCACATCATGAAAATGATATTGCCTAACATTTTGAATTGGTAAAAAGTCAAGGTTGTTCAGACGGTTTTTCCAATATGCTGTAATTTGTCATTTCTCTAAATATATTACATGTAGATTAGCTCTGATAGATTTTAACAAAAGTAAGGTACCGTATAGGAAATGCATGTGGTTATAACTCCGCCAAGTTTTAAAAAAATTGACCAAAGGAAACACGAGAAAGTTTACTGTCAGGTTTGCTTTTTGTTCTCATGTTGACATCGTAAAAATCGAAAAACACTGATTTTTTCCTTCGAGTGCGTGCAGATTACTTGAGCTTTCGTCATCAGCGCGTGTGCAATGGTAAAACTATAGGGAGCCACCTTAACTGCTGAATACCCCTCCACTCCTAAAGGAAGTTGTGGCTATGTGGCTACACAGACATGCAGAATGCAGGCTGTCTTAGAGAGTATATGTAAAGAGTGAAGATGGCTACTCTGCTATGCAGAAAACCTCGACTGCATAGCCACGAAGCCACTTTTTTCCTTACTAACATATTTTGACGGGGAGGGGTGGTCTTGACAACTGCATAGCCATGTAGCCACTTTATTCCCTACTAACATACTTCAAGGGGGAGAGTACAATGTAGGTATTGACTACTGTGTAGCCACATAGCCGCACAGCCACATTTTTCCCTACTAACATATTCCGTGGGGGAGGGGAGGTATTGACAACTGCATAGCCACTTAGCTGCATAGCCAACACAAGACAAGTATGACACATATGTATTTCTCGTTCTTAAAGCGTTAGCGGGAGGTAACTGCGTATCCATGTCACCAGCTTTTTCAGAGGTATAACTTTAAATGGCAGGGTATTTAGAAGTTACTTCGATATCCAGTTTCGGACCATAACAGCTAAAAATAATCCCTACCCTTTGAGGTTGCTCACACCTATATAACCTCAATATGGAAGTATATGAACAGGCTGGGAATGCTAGTCAGAAAACTGAGTTCCATTTCGGTCTTATCACAAGAGTCCTCCCACGGCAAAGCCTGCAACTGTACACTTGTTTTTTCAAGTTTTAATTTTCTTCTGTGTGGTTGGATATTTGTAGAGGTGATCATACGGTTTTCAGTTCAATTTGGAATTAATTTGCATGAGTGAGTTTTTAAAAATGCTGCAATTTCAGTATAATGACTCGCCCCAAGGGAAACAGTGAGTTTTGTTTCCCCCATATCCTCAATCTTCTCCAAGGCAAAGTCTATGGGAACATTGAGGTTGTGGGGAAACAAAACCCACTGTTTTCTGCATAGCCAATTATTAAGTGTTATACATAATGTACCTCTGCTTGATGCTGGCTGGCACACAAATTTACTGTTGTTTCATTTTAGGAGCGTGACCTGATCATGTGTGATTCAAAAGTCCAAGTTGTTGTTTCCCTTGGGAGTTAGAGAGTTTTGTTTGTCCCAGGGAGTTTATGAGTTTTGATCCTTGACATGTAACAGGTTCTCCTCCAATTGAAAATGTATTTGAACTTGAAGATAAAACAAAAGCTGTTATTTATAGAATACTTGAGTTGGTGTTCGATTAACAAGTTGCCCTTGAATGACCGTGTTTTATACAATGATCTTTTCTCCACTGTACCAAAAGAGGTTTCAAATTTAAAGTTTGGTTTACCACTGCTCATTTTATAACGTTTTCTTACGAAAGTCTTCAGTTCAAACTCTTGCAAACTCCGAGGCCGCGAAAAGTGGTTTTGAACTTTTGTGTTTGACCGCTGTGAACTTTTTGTCCTGTTTGCAGGCTCAGATCCTACGTCACAGCTGATGCGCTTTGCCAGAGAAACACGTGGAAGTGCGTTACATTTGGACATGATTTCACTGGGGAGGGTCAGGGGCCCAGGGCTGAGGAAGCTATCACTAAGGCGTACCAACAGAAAGGAAAATGGGTTTTCTTACAGAATTGCCATCATGCTACATCGTTTATGCCTAATCTTCAGATGATTGTGAGAAGGTGAGGGGAGTGGGAAGAGTAACAATATTGCCATCTTGGGGGGAGGGCATAGTTTTCTATTACGTCCTAGTTTGTATCTTTTTCATGCAGTTATGAATGACATTTTGTAGCTCGTAAAACTAGAATCAAGGGTGTTTAAATAAGTTGTACTGTTACTATGGTAACCTATTATGCCATGAAGAGAACCACAGCGTCATCATCAATGATTAGGCATCTGTGTGATAGCAATATTGTAACATCACTTGATGTGGAAGTAATAAACCAATTAAGTATAACCAACTGTTGGATAGTACTGGAAACTAATGCCAGCTAGCTAAACTGCACATTGGAAAAAGAAGTGAATTGCTTTTGACTCAACTACTCGTAAGGCTGATCAAAGAGGCATGAATAAAGATTTTTGTTTCGGCAATTTTCAGAATATCTCATCCAGACACAGAGGTAGATCCAAACTTTCGAATGTGGCTGAGTTCCAAACCAGATCCATCCTTTCCAGTATCCATATTACAAGCTGGACTCAAGGTATTGCCTTTGCATTGCACCTTTTAGACGTGATTGAAATGTGAATTCTCTTAACTTCCCTACCCACATTTGGTACAAAATTAGTTGGAAGAATTTACTTGTGTTTTTTATTACTTGTAGATGACCGTTGAACCTCCCCCAGGCATGAAAGCGAACCTGCTACGTTCCTTAGGGGGAGTTGGTGGGGTGGTGACCGAGTCTGTCTGGGAAGATTCAGGGCCTGGTCCTGCATGGAAGAGACTTCTGTTTGGTTTATGTTTCTTCAATGCAGTTGTCCATGAAAGAAAGAAGTTTGGAGCTTTGGGATGGAATATCCCGTATGAGTTCACGGCTTCAGATCTTGAGGTATTTGCTGTTCATTTCTTAAAACACTATTTACAGCGCTTATTACAAACATTGCAAGCAAAATAGTTCAAGACAAACAGATGGTCTTATTAGTCGTCTCGAAGTGGCTACGACATTCTTAAAACACATAATGAATACAAGGGTGTCATGTTTGCTAATCGTTGATGTCAAAAGTGTAAACCTGGGAATTTTTCTCATTGCCAGGTCAAAGTTCGGCTAGCTCAGCCATTGTTTTCTATTCTCCCACAGTTCAAATAAACGTTTCATTTATTCTAAACAGATGTTAATGCTATATTGTTCTGCGTTTTTCGTGTTCCAGCATTTTGTTAAACGCAACATCAATACCGTAGCACTAAATCATCGTGCCGCATGATATGAAGAGGCGCTTTATCAAATAGTTTTATCAAATAGCTGGCGTTGAATTAATTATTTTAGCTTTTTATCGACATGGGAAATAACAATTGCTAGAGTTACGTCAAGTAACATATAAAGTAATAACAGCTTACGTTAAGTCCAGGCTAGTAAGAGTTGAAAACTCCTAGTCACTTTATTCCACAGTATCCAATAGGCGCAATGCTTCTTTCTTCTTATGCTGCAGGTCTCGATTTTGATGCTGCACATGCTTCTTACAGAGCATCAGGAAGTGCCTTGGAAAGCCATTAGATATCTTACAGGTGACATTGTGTATGGCGGCCGAGTCACAGACTACTGGGATCAACGCTGCCTTCAGAGCATCCTGGGAAAGTTTTATTCTCCAGACGCCTTACAAGAGAGCTATGGGTACACGGTGGATTATGTAAGTGATTTGCTTGTCTTCTTCTTTTTTCTCTTTGTAACTTTGAATTCTGCAACACTGCGGCCTACCGCAGCCACTAAGAAACTTTTCAAATAGTTATGAAGGAGAAAAAGAGCTGTCTTATCCAAAAAGTTGCTGGAATTCACCGTACATCAATTTGAATTTTAAACGTTAATCTGATAGTTACGTGTAACATTTTCTTTCTGAACTGCGAAAGGGTTAAATTAAGCGAATCTGTGAAACGTGTATGTTACTATTTTTGAATGAGTTTAAGATACCATCTATTCTGGCTTTGTTGCTGTGTTGTTTGAAGCTCTAGTCGGTGAATACAATGGAATATGGTCATTCAACCTAAACAGTTTACATACGAAACTCCAGACAGGACGAACTCGAGATACGGCTGGGAGACCCGTTCAGATAATGTTGCCAGAGGGTTTCTTCCGAGAGGAGAGGTGTGGTTTGAGCTGCCACTCACACACAATATCATCTTCTATACATGACAGGTGTAGCGCCCATCGCCCCCTGAAATCTCATTATCAGTCTGCTGTGAGTACGTTGAAAACCTTCCTACTGTGGACGCTCCAGAGCTCTTTGGAATGGACCAGAATGCAGACACGGCCTTCCTTGCTAACCAGGGCAGAGCTCTTTTAGCCCACCTTCTGGCAGCTCAGCCAAGGCTTACGGCAGGTGTCGGGTACGTAATCTGTTTTAAGGGTGCTGAAGCCACCGGGAAACGTCATCTGAACAAAGCAATGGAATTGTGTCTAGTAGGTCCCTTTCAGTGAGATGGACGATGTACTAATGGTTATAGCGCTACGCTCCAGAATTGATAAATCTGGGCGGGATTATTTTGTTGTTGTCTCGGGCAAAGCACGTTTCTATTGCAACGCCTCTTGTGATCAAGGAGTATAAGTGAATTCAATTAATTCAATTAATGAAATTCAATTAATTCTAGACAAACCTTGTTGCCTCGAAATGGATCCACTTAAGAGAGCTACCCGCTTTAAAAATTAAGGTTTTGTTTCACTAGTTCCTTGACAGTATCCCCTTACAGCAGATGAACGCCTTTTAATTAAGGGAGCTGCCGTTAGCGAAGTCTCAACATGTTGAAGAGTTTTTTTTAATCTGTTATTATTATAATAGCTCGAACATAACCAATGATGATATTGTTGTGGACCTTGTGAGAGACACTTTAAAGTACCTCCCTCAACGGGTGGACTCAACCGCTAATGGAGTCGCCGCTGGCCTTATGGATTCAAGGCTCGCATCTATGTCTCCAGATCGAGTGGCGCAGGTGGCTCAAAAGAAGCTATCCCAGGATCCTTTGGCTGACCATGCCGATCAAACAGCTTACGTCACAATCTTAAGACAGGAAATAAACCGGTCTGACAGGTTGTTGGCAATTATTCACACATCACTGTCGTCATTGCGATTAGCAGTTAAGGGAGAAGTGCTCATGTCTGAGCAGTTGGAAGAAGCGTACAATTCGTTACTAAGCAACCGTGTTCCTAAGGCTTGGGAGGTATGTAACTACAGTAGTATCTTTCTCCTGGTGGAGCGTTTGCATGGGAAAGTCTTTAATTAATTACCTCTGTCATTGCCCAGTTTCTGCTGCATTTTCTGTTCATTGAAGTGGCGTTAAACACAATTCAACCTTTACTAAAATATATGCTACTTTCTTGTTGGGCTTGTTTCCTCGTGTAGTCTTCTCTTATTGCAATGTAACAATCGCTAAACTTTTTTACAATAATTGTTTCTCAATATTTCTGCTTTCTCTGATGAATCGCCCTGCTCAACTTAACCATAACCACTTTTATTTTACCACTTGAAGATGTTATTTTTTACTTCTTGTTTCCCAAAAGTTGTTTTTGTTAGTAGAATGCTAAACGTTTGAAATGTCTCTTTTTTATAGCAACTAGCCTATGAATCTTGCAAGCCACTCGGAGCCTGGGTAGACAATTTGGCTAAAAGAGTCGACTTTTTCAGTAGTTGGCTAGACTTAGCCCGGCAAGAGAAAAGCTCCAAGTCCCGGATGTCACGTGAATCTGGTATGACGTCGACACCAACCCCCAGCCAATCATCGATGTCCGTCTCTCCACCACGTGATCATCCTAATGCTTTTTGGTTACCAGCTTTCTTTTTTCCACAAGGTAATCTAAATGGAAGCAGTGTTACTGTCGTTACCTCTTGAGGAAAGTTAGCCTCAATTTCTTTCAATTTCCTGCTCTGTCCGCCTGAATCTCAGCAGAAACCATCACCATTCTTGTTCTTTGCGGTTAATTTAAGAGATTAAACATCTCTTTTGCTTTTACCCACAAACGGCACAAATCTGCAGCTACCATTTTTCATTTTCTATATACGTCAAAGTAATTACTTTCAAGTTTATCATGACTCCCCAGCTAAAACAGAACAAGACCCTAGCCAAATCGAATTTCATCGTTTTTCCTGTAACGTGTATTATAACCTTGGCATGTTGCTCAGACACTTAAAGTTCGCGCTAACTGTTCTAACATTAGTTCGCCATCTTCAAGATACTTAAGCGTAACTCTACCTCCTCCGCTCCCCTCTT
>JAHPZR010003968.1:40000-47500 GCA_019787425.1 Platygyra sinensis
TATATGTTATTTACGGGCTGGAAGGTCTGCAGAGTGAAAAACTTTGATCTCGGACTTTGAAATGCTGCCTGAAGTATGGCTTCGGGTAGCACTTACAATTCCGAGGTTAAAATATTTTCCTTTTTTCTATATGGACCCAACCTCAGAAAAACAAATGTGCAGATTTTTTTTTTGAAAAATAAAAATAAAAACATTTTAAGCGGCCTCCATGCAACCTTTGTGCTCTCGCAGTACATACTCTGTTAGTCCCAATTAGGCTTTTCAGAAAAGTCTTTAGAAGAATGTTTTTCGTCCAGCTGTGGTTTTGTAAAGAGGAATCTGTAAATTTTGCGAGTTTCTAGTTGTGAGTTTCGTAATGCTGTTGTTTTGTATCAGGTGGTCTATAGTTCAGCAAGGCCCTAGCAGCGATTCTTTTTGGCTGAATTGACTGCTTACCAACTGCTATAGATATTACTCAAACTTTAAAACTGGCGCTGCAAAGTGTAACTTTTAATTAACTTTATAACTTTCAGCAAAACTCATCAACAACACCGGAAGCAAAAGGAAAAGAAGAGAAAGACGAACTTGACTTGTACGACTGTCCGCTGTACAGAACTTCTCTTCGCGCCAGCTCTCTCACTTCCACTGGCCATACCACAAACTTTGTCACGTCTGTGAATCTGCCATCTGCTCAGCTTGCGGACCACTGGATTACTCGAGGAGTAGCTCTGCTTTGTCAACTGGACGAATGACGTCATCTGTTTTACAGATGGAACTTTTGTAATGTTTGAACTTCATGCAATTTTAAAGCAACTTTAATATGAAACTCTCGAAATGTTTTAAATCATACTTTGTTGGAAAACGACCGAAATAACAGAAAGTAATTGATCTATGTCATTGATGTAACGCAACAGTCAGAAGGAGGATGTTTCGTGACAATCCATGTAACAGTTGGTCTTTCGTTTCGCCATTCTCTTTTACTGTAAATTTTAATATACGTCTATGATTATATCATTTCTAGGCCTGCCTTTTAATGGTCGGTCCATGGAAGGTAAAGAGAAACTTTCTTAACAAGCGAGAGCCAATTTCAGTTTTTTGCTCCAAGAAATTTTATTCCATAAAATTTGAAAATTATGTTGAGCTTTTCAAAGTATTTTTAGTCCAACATGCGTAGTGCAAACTTGACCGAGTGAAGTTTATTTATTTAGAAAAACTGTATTGAAAATAAAAGAGTTCCAAACAGTGTTCATGTTCTATTATTGTCACTGATGTTTTGCTGATATCTGATCAACGATGATAAAATGGTTGAATCAAGGTCATATTCTTAGGAATCAGTATCCAAGACAAAGTGACAAAGGCTCTTACAACGACGATCCATGATTGGCTCAAACAAACGAAAACATTCTCATAATAAACAGCCACGATTCCACGAAGACCTAAAAAAAGAAAGTCGCGCACAAGACTTCATTGTTTCGCGTTGAGTTCCTCCAAGCGCTTGTCTCTATAGCTCAGCGTTTGAGTGACATCTGATAAACAAGCTTAAACGGAGAACCTCAGGGTCACATTCTCAGGAATCAGTATCCAAGACAAAATGACAAAGGCTCTTAAAAGCAACGTTCCATGATTGGCTCAAACAAGCGAAAAGATTATCATGACAAACAGCCACGATTCCAAGAAGAGCTAAAAAAAGAAAGTCACAAGACTTCATTGTTTCGAGTTGAGTTCCGCGAAAACCTTCCTTTACTCGCTCGTTTCTAAACACAACATGGATGTCAAAACGTTGCTCCATAATCTCCGCGAAGAAGTGTCTTGCTCGGTGTGTTCCGACATATTTACCGATCCAAAACAGCTGCCATGCTTACACAGTTTCTGTCTGCACTGCTTGAAACAATGGCATAGAACGAGCCATGGCGGCGACACGATCAGATGCCCGAAATGTCAAGCCGTTAGCAGAATACCTGAAAGTGGCGATCTTAAAGATCTTCCAACCAGTTTTTATCTGAATGGCTTGATTGATGTGCTGGCAATCAAAGAGTGCAGAAGTAGTCAAGTAAGATGTGGAAACTGCGAAAAGAAAAGCTCCGAGACTTCTTACTGTTTCCACTGTTGCATATTTTATTGCCAAGAGTGCGTAACTGGACACAACATCATGCGAAGCAATAAAGATCACCGTGTTCTGGCGCTGAAAGAGTTTCAAGACAAGGACTATGAGGATGTGCTAAAGCGACCTGTGTTCTGTGCAAAGCAGCGGCACGAGAAAAAAGAGTTAGAGTACTTTTGTAAGAACTGTGAAATGGCGGTCTGCCAAACTTGTGTTTTAATGGGTCATCCTGGTCACGCTTTGGAGCACATAGAAGACGAAGCTGAAAGACAAAAGATTGAAATGAAATCAATGATTGAAACACAGAGGCGTAATTTACAAGCAAAGCTGACTGCTGTTAGTAAACTTGATGAAGACTACGCGAAGATCGTACAACGAGGCGAAGAGGTTAAGAGAGACGTTCAGAGGACTGTTGACAATTTAATTGCCAATATTGAAGCGAAGAAGCAAACTATTTTTGCAGCGGTGGACGATCAAACAGAGAAATCACTTGAAAGTCTAACAACTCAAAAGACCGAGATCGAGAATCAAATAGAGGTGATCAAATCATCGTTGGATAAAGCTGATAAGGTTTTAACACTAAGTACAAACGCTGAAGTCGTTCAAGTGAAAAAGTCATTAGAAACAATCTTGAAGGGAGTTCATCCTGAACCCACTAAGCCAACTGAGCGTTACCCGAAAGATCCTCCGACGTTGGTTTTTGTGCCAAATACAAAGATGTTGAAGGCTGTCAACACAGAAGAAGTTGGAACACTGAAAACAATGCAGCAAACTGAAGCAAGTCAGTCTGTCGCTGAGGGCAAAGGAATCGAAGAAGGAACTGTTGGAGTTGAAGCACATTTTGTTCTGACCACAAGAAACGCAGAGGGAAGACAGTGTTATAACAAACACGATCGCGTAACGGTAGAGATCAGGGATGAACAAGGACGAGAATGCGCCACGGAAGTGCGAATAAATGACAGCAAGGATGGAAGCTACAAGATTAGCTATTCACCCAAAGATCAAGGCAAATACAAAGTGACAGTAAAGGTAAACGGCGAACACGTTCTTGATAGTCCTTTTTCTATTGAAGTGAAATTATTTCAGTTAAGGTCTGTTTTATCTTTTGGAAAAAGAGGTTCGTCTTTTGGAATGTTGTACAGTCCCTGGGGGGTGGCAGTGAATGCCAGGGACGAGATAGCTGTAACCGATAGTTGGAAACACAGAGTTCAGATCTTCAACAGTGATGGAAAATATTTAAGATCTTTTGGTCGGAGAGGCAACAAAGCGGGCGAATTTAAGTATCCTAAGGGAATAACTTTTCATAAAAATGGAAATATTTTCGTACCAGAGCAGTATAACCATAGGATCCAGATTTTCAGTGAGGAGGGTGAGTACGTAGGTATGTTTGGTGGGATAGTCAGCTCTGTTATCCTTGGGGTTTATCTGTAGACAGTGATGGCAATATCATTGTTGCTGATACAGGTAACAAACTGATTAAGATCTTTTCTCCTGATGGCAAGTTTCTAGTGAAGATAGGTGGGCAGGGCTCTCTTACTTATCCTATCCACTGTGTTCAGTGTGATAGATATCTCATAGTGTCAGATGCACATGAACATTGCGTTAAGGTTTTCAACTATGATGGAAACTTTCAGTACAAGTTTGGAAAGGAGGGTGGAGGGGACGGGGAGTTAAGTATTCCCGGTTGTTTGTCAGTGAACAATTCAGGACACCTGATGGTCTGTGATTCAGGTAATAATAGAATACAAGTATTTCAACTTAATGGAAAGTTTGTTGGCAAGTTTGGAACACAGGGCAGTAATTTAGGAGAATTCAATTCCCCGGAGTCATTAGCACTTCTCAGTACTGGCCGAATTGTTGTGTCTGAATGGCATAACCATCGCATCCAGATACTGGAGTGAACATTGTTCTTTACTGATATAAAGAGAAAACCGGTAATTATGGGATTATTTTGAAAAAAGATTCAAAGTCTATTTTAGTTTTCAGTTTTCAGTTTTCAGTACTCAAAAAATTACTGGTAATTTGGTTAATTCTTCAATAATTGTTTTTCTTGGTTATGGGGGGCGGGTAAAGAAAACATATTTGTTTCTTGCAGATGGATGGGATTAATAACTGCATCTCTTGAGTTGTATTGCATGAATTATTTTGGAGGAAAGAAAATATTTTTTGTTTGCTTTACAGTTCGTTATAATAACTTTGGGCTGAATTTTGAGTAGAGAATAGTGCGGCATCACTTTCTTTTATGGTTATTTCAATTGTCTGTAGCTGCGAGGCTGCAAGGCTCTTTTGGTATGATTACACTCCTGAGCGTTTTCTTAATTGAAAGAAGAAACGTATTATTTGTAAAATGATTACTATACTATTTGACATTTAATTATCTTTATGTTTTTATAGTAAGTTTGGTTTGGGATTAGCAGGTAATTGACAGTCAGTTATGTACTGGAAAATATGTAGTACAATGAACATTGCTTCAATTAACTTACTGAGTTGCTCTTTGGCTTGAGGTTTTGTGTTTTTGTTATACTTAATAGCAGTATTTGTTAGCTACAGTGCTACAGTTAAACCCCGCTTTATGAATGAGTGCTTAATATGGACACCTCGACATTAACAAGAGTGATTTAAGTTCCTAGCTCCAACTTTTTCTGTCAACTTGACCAGCCTGCCTAAGACAGACACCTGGATTATATCAACACTTAGTGTGAACTTGACGGTCTCCGAAGAAACGGGGTTCGACTGTATCTGTAGATTAATATATATATTTTTAAAGAATGTATTTATAGCTTTAGTTTATTGGAACTTTTTAAAGTTAGCTGCTTTAATGATGAAACATTTTGTAGAAAGAGCTAATAGCAATGATAAACAATAGTGAATAGCCTTTGATATGAAATAATTGTGAAATCTCCATTTACTTTCACGATGTGAGAAACTGAAATAAAGTGTAAGTTAAGTGAAGTGGTAACATGTCTCTTCTTGAGAAGCGAATTGCTTTGTCTACTTTTCAGAAAAGTTAGCGAGATAAAGGTGAAATCCGTAAACTTGTAACAATAGAATGTGAGCAATATTTCCTTTGTACTGAATGAGCAAACAATAATTTTATTATATTTGTTCTTTTAGAACTTCGCTGATAAATTTTAGAAACATGAATTTCTTTACTGGCCATGAACTCGAGTAATAACTGGAAGCGACTCACAAAAGCGAGAACACGCGCGCGGCTCACTACTCGCGAGGAAAAGGACAGAGTACCTGCAGGAGAGGACCAAGGAAATTCGTTTTCTCTCCCGCCGGACACCATTCAAATTCGCGCCATATTATTCCCCAAGCGAGTGCTGCGTAGATAATGAAAATAGAGAAACTAACAATGAGCATAACAGTGAGCCTTGATTTGATTTCTCTCGTTCCTCTGTTTAGTTGCATTTCTGAGATCTGGAGACTTTCATTTTTGAGGCCAAGAATTATTAACGTTTAAAATTTTACGCAACTAACGGTTAACCTCATCTTATTTTCAACCTCTAATTGATACCACGTAAGATGGAAAGGACAGCCTGCACGTGTAACAACAACAATAGCAATATTTTATTATTTTACAATTGATCCTTTAAGACCCGGTATTGCCCATTGAGCATTGCACGCTGCGATCTCTTGGCGGCCATTTTTGTGATGTTGAAAATTCTGAGGCTTTTGTTTGCGGCCAGAATAGAACTCTTTAATAACAATGGACGCCTCGCTCCCGTGAAAACCAAAACAACAACAGAGGCGCCCAAAACATAATAGCCAATACTGGGCCTTTAATGCCCGGGCTCCGCAGGTTGCAGTGCTTATCGAGACAGGCCAGGATAATCAGTAAAAGAAAATGAAAATACACACTAAGAGCTACAAATAAATAAAATAAAATAATAAGTAAATACGAAAACAGATTAAGTCTCTAAAAACAACTATGTAATTAATTGAGGTTGGCAACGCAGTATGTTATGCAAAAATTATGGGAGGTGGATAAATAAGACAAAAGTAAATAAGATAAGATAGCTGAAACAAAGGTGATAGCTACTGAGTGAATTTCCTAACTTTTGCGATAATGGTTCTAAAATATCGATTCTAAAATATCGAGCAAAATCATACATGAGGCAGTCTTCCGGCAGCTCATTCAGTTGTTAGCATGTGCTCGTCAGGTAGAACTTTAAGAACTCACGAAGGCTTGCGATTCGATCGGCGCGAAACACGCGTCCCTCGTGAGTTCGAGGTAGCCACGCGTGGTTGTGTTAACACAAGCCCGGGTCAGCCTTATTTTTTTCGTTTGTCACCTTGTTTGGTTCAGCTTCATTCTCTGAGGCCTGCGTAGCCAGAAGAAGATAGTAACTTGATTCAATTAAAAAGTCTATAGTCTGTAGTCTACATTTTGCCTCTGGTATATAGTTTGCGTTTTATAATGACCAGTCTGAATGCTGCCTGATGATTACGCAGAAAAAAAAAATCATTATTTTGCCCAATCCACGGTCAGTCGTCCACAGTTCATTTTGTTCGTTTTAATACGAAGCTTGTACGAAAGCAAATTTTCTATTTGTCTTGTTTATTAACATTTTGCTCGTAAAGGGAAAGTTTGAAATAACGAATATCAGGAAATCATCAGAAAGTTCAGTGTTTGGATCAATCACAGTTGATGTAATACTAGTATACTTTAGAGTTCTCTGCTGCATTCATTCTCCGCCTACTTTCCTTAATCTAACATGATACTGAATCTACTCGATTTTTAGCCTCTTCCAGGCATTCAGTTGTCTCTTCCAGATGGAGGGATTAAAACTTTATCTCTTGCGTTGTACTGTATTGTATGAATTATACATTAAAAAAATTGTTTGTCTTGCCAGTGGTTAAGAAAGTAATAAAACCACTTTGTGGATTAATTGTTGAAATGAGAACCTCCACTAAAGGAGAAAAGAGTGTTTAGAGGATTTGAGTTTTCTTAATTTAAAGAAGAAACATATTGTTCCTGAAATGATTTAATAACCTGCTAATCCCTAACACAAAGAGTATGGTAATACCATACTCTTTGTGTTAGGGATTAGCAGGTTATTGAAAGTCAGTTATGTACTGGAATTGAATATGTCAGTAGTACAATGAGCATTGCTTCAATTAACTTACTGAGTTACTAATTGCCTTGAACTTTGTATTTTATTCAGTAGCAGTGTATGTTAATTATACTTCGGCAGTATTTGTTAGCTACAGCTGAACCCCGCTTTAGGAATGGCCACTTAACACTGAACACCTTGAGATTATGGAAGTGATTTTATTTCCTAGCTCATACATATTTTTTGTTAACCTGATCAGCCTAACACGGACACCTCGATTATATGGACACTTAGAGTGATTCGAAGGATTTCTTAAAAAATGCAGGGTTTGACTGTATGTGTAGGTTAATATTACGCACA
>JAHPZR010003968.1:55000-60000 GCA_019787425.1 Platygyra sinensis
AAATTTTGATTTTTGGGTCGATTTCCAACTTTGCTCGATCCTTACTGGCAGAGACTCTTAAGCGTCATTTGACAATGCTGAAATATGTTCCTGCATCAATGGAAACCCAAAAATAATGATGCAGTTTTGTTATCTAGGACTTCATCACTACACCGAAACCATTTATTGCCGCCTAGCACTTAGCATGGCAAGGATGGAAATGGATTGAAATTTGAAAAAACTAGCCAGTTTTTTCAAATTCTAGAGCCATTCCTTGAAAATATTGCCAGAAATTCATTATGGTTTGCTCTCTGAGCCACCATTCGTTTGATATGTTTCTTCTAGTCCATTTGAGCATTTTGGGAACGAGCAAAGGTACCAGGTAAAGATTTTAGCAACGAATGAAGCTGAAAACAGCAAAACTCCCGTGACAGTGCTCCTTTAAATGGCGAGACATTTTGTAGAAAGAGCTAATGGCAATGATGAACAATAGTAAATAGCTTTTGATAAGAAATAATTGTTAAAACTTCATTTACCTTTACGATGTGCGAAACTGAAACAAGGATGTAAATAAAGTGAAGTTAGAACATGTCTCCAGTTATTACTGTTTCTTGAGAAGTGCGCGAATGGTATTGTTTACTTTTAAGAAAAATTAGGGAGGCAAAGGTGAGAAAAACAGAACGAGACCATTATTTCCTCTAAACTGTGCAAATAATAGTTTTTTACTATATATTATTACAATTTCCCTGACAAATCTTACAAACATGGATTCCATTTCGGGCCCATAGACTCGACTAATAACAACACTGAAAGCGATTCTTCAAGCGCGTGCCATGCAGATGATTATTGGGACATTACGCAAAACACGACGGCAACGGCAACGGCAAGGAGAACGTCACGAAACAATAGGTTTGACGAGCAAAACAATAGCTGTGCACGTGCGTTATAATTCTTGGTACATTTCTTTGCCTTCCTCTGCAAAACAGCAACGTGAAATGACCAAATTCTGCGTTGTTTGGAGAACGTGAACCACAACGGTTATTTTTTCGTATTTCTATTTGGAACTGAACGCGTTCGTAACATATTCAGCAGGAGTAGGTTTTAATAACGACAAACTTACTGAATAGTAAAATAGACATACATTTTTTACAAGGCGTCGTCCTCGCCGTCGCCGTCGTATATGCATAAGGTCCCTAATTATAATGAAAACGGAGAGACTAAGGCGCGTTCGTTTGGGATATTCCGGAATAAGAATATATTCCGGAATATATTCCGGCTATTCTGCTCCTGGGAGCAGAATAGCCGGAATGGAAATCCAAGTATTCCGGAATGAGAATAGCTCCCAGACAAACGCTTACTCGCATTATTCCAATTGTTCTTATTCCGGATTGATCCCAAACGAACGCGCCCTAAAAGAAACTGGATGTTCATTATGCATGAGTCCCTTATCAACGAGCATAACACGAGGCTTGGTTTCATTTCTTTCGTTTTTCTCTTTAGTCGCCTTTCTGGAATGGAAAAAGATATCGTTATAAGAATTGTCGACAAATATAGCTTACTACTATAGTAAGCTATAAATACCAAAGACAAGACACAAAAAGTATTGACAAGAGTCTTGAGACTTAATTAAATATTTTTATGGTTAAAACTTTAAACGGCTGACGGTCAAACCCGTGTTATTTTCAACCCCCAAATGATATCGCTTAAGACAGAAGTAACCGTTTTAGTGTCACATTTTTAGTTTATTTTTTTTCCTCGAGTGCACCCTAAAAGATACTTAGACGGCTAGCGGCTTAAAAGTAGTGGCATCCTGTCTTGAACATCCTAAGTGACGCTATAATCATAGATTTACACCCTTAGTGAGAAGTTGAGCATCTCCGACTATTTCTGATGGGAGCTCCCTCCAGCCCGCAGATAGCAAGCTTGACTCCAGATTTAGCAGTCAGAGAGCAAGCAGTAGGCAGTAAGTTGTTGACAATTGATTGGAAGCTGCCCCCCTCCCCCCCCCTGACATTTTACTATTGTGATGCCTCTCGTCACACAGGAGTGTACCACCCTGCACCAAACTGTTAGGACAACCTAACAAAATGTTGGGAGGGAAGTAACCTGTGTTGGACTAGCATCCAATCCGTGGGGAGCCCCATGCAGCATTCAGTTACTGCTTTATACAGCGCAAGTCAGGATAAGTTCCAGCAGCGTTGGTCTTTTGGCTGAAGTGTCACTTCACTCCATTATTAACATAAAAAAGCTCAATATTTCAGTGAGGTCACCTGCTACAAACCCTACTTCCCCTTTGCCGTAAGATGTTAAGGAGAAATGGGGCTTTCATTACAGGTGGAGTTAAACGGAAAAAATTTAAAGGATGGACAAAAAACTACATTCCAAAATCATATTTTATGTAGTTTTGATCTTAACAGAATGCAAAAAAGCATTTTCCTCTCATGAGATATCCACGCGTAGCGCGCGAGACCTTTTCTTGGAGTTTTTCCTACATGTGAACGAAAAACGAGCTGAAACGGAGTGCCTCAGGGTCACATTCTCAGGAATTAGTATCCAAATTAAAATGACGAAGGTTCTTAAAAAATGTTCCATGATTGGTTTGAAAAAGCGAAACTGAAAGGTTTCAAATATACAGCCACGAGTCCACAAACAGCTATTCTCAGACACAGAGGTGGATGACCGGATGAATCCAAACTTTCGAAAGTGGCCTGAGTTCCAAACCAGATCCATCCTTTCCAGTATCCATATTACAAGCTGGACTCAAGGTATTGCCTTTGCATTGCACCTTTTAGACGTGATTGAAATGTGAATTCTCTTAACTTCCCTACCCACATTTGGTACAAAATTAGTTGGAAGAATTTACTTGTGTTTTTTATTACTTGTAGATGACCGTTGAACCTCCCCCAGGCATGAAAGCGAACCTGCTACGTTCCTTAGGGGGAGTTGGTGGGGTGGTGACCGAGTCTGTCTGGGAAGATTCAGGGCCTGGTCCTGCATGGAAGAGACTTCTGTTTGGTTTATGTTTCTTCAATGCAGTTGTCCATGAAAGAAAGAAGTTTGGAGCTTTGGGATGGAATATCCCGTATGAGTTCACGGCTTCAGATCTTGAGGTATTTGCTGTTCATTTCTTAAAACACTATTTACAGCGCTTATTACAAACATTGCAAGCAAAATAGTTCAAGACAAACAGATGGTCTTATTAGTCGTCTCGAAGTGGCTACGACATTCTTAAAACACATAATGAATACAAGGGTGTCATGTTTGCTAATCGTTGATGTCAAAAGTGTAAACCTGGGAATTTTTCTCATTGCCAGGTCAAAGTTCGGCTAGCTCAGCCATTGTTTTCTATTCTCCCACAGTTCAAATAAACGTTTCATTTATTCTAAACAGATGTTAATGCTATATTGTTCTGCGTTTTTCGTGTTCCAGCATTTTGTTAAACGCAACATCAATACCGTAGCACTAAATCATCGTGCCGCATGATATGAAGAGGCGCTTTATCAAATAGTTTTATCAAATAGCTGGCGTTGAATTAATTATTTTAGCTTTTTATCGACATGGGAAATAACAATTGCTAGAGTTACGTCAAGTAACATATAAAGTAATAACAGCTTACGTTAAGTCCAGGCTAGTAAGAGTTGAAAACTCCTAGTCACTTTATTCCACAGTATCCAATAGGCGCAATGCTTCTTTCTTCTTATGCTGCAGGTCTCGATTTTGATGCTGCACATGCTTCTTACAGAGCATCAGGAAGTGCCTTGGAAAGCCATTAGATATCTTACAGGTGACATTGTGTATGGCGGCCGAGTCACAGACTACTGGGATCAACGCTGCCTTCAGAGCATCCTGGGAAAGTTTTATTCTCCAGACGCCTTACAAGAGAGCTATGGGTACACGGTGGATTATGTAAGTGATTTGCTTGTCTTCTTCTTTTTTCTCTTTGTAACTTTGAATTCTGCAACACTGCGGCCTACCGCAGCCACTAAGAAACTTTTCAAATAGTTATGAAGGAGAAAAAGAGCTGTCTTATCCAAAAAGTTGCTGGAATTCACCGTACATCAATTTGAATTTTAAACGTTAATCTGATAGTTACGTGTAACATTTTCTTTCTGAACTGCGAAAGGGTTAAATTAAGCGAATCTGTGAAACGTGTATGTTACTATTTTTGAATGAGTTTAAGATACCATCTATTCTGGCTTTGTTGCTGTGTTGTTTGAAGCTCTAGTCGGTGAATACAATGGAATATGGTCATTCAACCTAAACAGTTTACATACGAAACTCCAGACAGGACGAACTCGAGATACGGCTGGGAGACCCGTTCAGATAATGTTGCCAGAGGGTTTCTTCCGAGAGGAGAGGTGTGGTTTGAGCTGCCACTCACACACAATATCATCTTCTATACATGACAGGTGTAGCGCCCATCGCCCCCTGAAATCTCATTATCAGTCTGCTGTGAGTACGTTGAAAACCTTCCTACTGTGGACGCTCCAGAGCTCTTTGGAATGGACCAGAATGCAGACACGGCCTTCCTTGCTAACCAGGGCAGAGCTCTTTTAGCCCACCTTCTGGCAGCTCAGCCAAGGCTTACGGCAGGTGTCGGGTACGTAATCTGTTTTAAGGGTGCTGAAGCCACCGGGAAACGTCATCTGAACAAAGCAATGGAATTGTGTCTAGTAGGTCCCTTTCAGTGAGATGGACGATGTACTAATGGTTATAGCGCTACGCTCCAGAATTGATAAATCTGGGCGGGATTATTTTGTTGTTGTCTCGGGCAAAGCACGTTTCTATTGCAACGCCTCTTGTGATCAAGGAGTATAAGTGAATTCAATTAATTCAATTAATGAAATTCAATTAATTCTAGACAAACCTTGTTGCCTCGAAATGGATCCACTTAAGAGAGCTACCCGCTTTAAAAATTAAGGTTTTGTTTCACTAGTTCCTTGACAGTATCCCCTTACAGCAGATGAACGCCTTTTAATTAAGGGAGCTGCCGTTAGCGAAGTCTCAACATGTTGAAGAGT
>JAHPZR010003968.1:65000-70793 GCA_019787425.1 Platygyra sinensis
TTAACAAGCGAGAGCCAATTTCAGTTTTTTGCTCCAAGAAATTTTATTCCATAAAATTTGAAAATTATGTTGAGCTTTTCAAAGTATTTTTAGTCCAACATGCGTAGTGCAAACTTGACCGAGTGAAGTTTATTTATTTAGAAAAACTGTATTGAAAATAAAAGAGTTCCAAACAGTGTTCATGTTCTATTATTGTCACTGATGTTTTGCTGATATCTGATCAACGATGATAAAATGGTTGAATCAAGGTCATATTCTTAGGAATCAGTATCCAAGACAAAGTGACAAAGGCTCTTACAACGACGATCCATGATTGGCTCAAACAAACGAAAACATTCTCATAATAAACAGCCACGATTCCACGAAGACCTAAAAAAAGAAAGTCGCGCACAAGACTTCATTGTTTCGCGTTGAGTTCCTCCAAGCGCTTGTCTCTATAGCTCAGCGTTTGAGTGACATCTGATAAACAAGCTTAAACGGAGAACCTCAGGGTCACATTCTCAGGAATCAGTATCCAAGACAAAATGACAAAGGCTCTTAAAAGCAACGTTCCATGATTGGCTCAAACAAGCGAAAAGATTATCATGACAAACAGCCACGATTCCAAGAAGAGCTAAAAAAAGAAAGTCACAAGACTTCATTGTTTCGAGTTGAGTTCCGCGAAAACCTTCCTTTACTCGCTCGTTTCTAAACACAACATGGATGTCAAAACGTTGCTCCATAATCTCCGCGAAGAAGTGTCTTGCTCGGTGTGTTCCGACATATTTACCGATCCAAAACAGCTGCCATGCTTACACAGTTTCTGTCTGCACTGCTTGAAACAATGGCATAGAACGAGCCATGGCGGCGACACGATCAGATGCCCGAAATGTCAAGCCGTTAGCAGAATACCTGAAAGTGGCGATCTTAAAGATCTTCCAACCAGTTTTTATCTGAATGGCTTGATTGATGTGCTGGCAATCAAAGAGTGCAGAAGTAGTCAAGTAAGATGTGGAAACTGCGAAAAGAAAAGCTCCGAGACTTCTTACTGTTTCCACTGTTGCATATTTTATTGCCAAGAGTGCGTAACTGGACACAACATCATGCGAAGCAATAAAGATCACCGTGTTCTGGCGCTGAAAGAGTTTCAAGACAAGGACTATGAGGATGTGCTAAAGCGACCTGTGTTCTGTGCAAAGCAGCGGCACGAGAAAAAAGAGTTAGAGTACTTTTGTAAGAACTGTGAAATGGCGGTCTGCCAAACTTGTGTTTTAATGGGTCATCCTGGTCACGCTTTGGAGCACATAGAAGACGAAGCTGAAAGACAAAAGATTGAAATGAAATCAATGATTGAAACACAGAGGCGTAATTTACAAGCAAAGCTGACTGCTGTTAGTAAACTTGATGAAGACTACGCGAAGATCGTACAACGAGGCGAAGAGGTTAAGAGAGACGTTCAGAGGACTGTTGACAATTTAATTGCCAATATTGAAGCGAAGAAGCAAACTATTTTTGCAGCGGTGGACGATCAAACAGAGAAATCACTTGAAAGTCTAACAACTCAAAAGACCGAGATCGAGAATCAAATAGAGGTGATCAAATCATCGTTGGATAAAGCTGATAAGGTTTTAACACTAAGTACAAACGCTGAAGTCGTTCAAGTGAAAAAGTCATTAGAAACAATCTTGAAGGGAGTTCATCCTGAACCCACTAAGCCAACTGAGCGTTACCCGAAAGATCCTCCGACGTTGGTTTTTGTGCCAAATACAAAGATGTTGAAGGCTGTCAACACAGAAGAAGTTGGAACACTGAAAACAATGCAGCAAACTGAAGCAAGTCAGTCTGTCGCTGAGGGCAAAGGAATCGAAGAAGGAACTGTTGGAGTTGAAGCACATTTTGTTCTGACCACAAGAAACGCAGAGGGAAGACAGTGTTATAACAAACACGATCGCGTAACGGTAGAGATCAGGGATGAACAAGGACGAGAATGCGCCACGGAAGTGCGAATAAATGACAGCAAGGATGGAAGCTACAAGATTAGCTATTCACCCAAAGATCAAGGCAAATACAAAGTGACAGTAAAGGTAAACGGCGAACACGTTCTTGATAGTCCTTTTTCTATTGAAGTGAAATTATTTCAGTTAAGGTCTGTTTTATCTTTTGGAAAAAGAGGTTCGTCTTTTGGAATGTTGTACAGTCCCTGGGGGGTGGCAGTGAATGCCAGGGACGAGATAGCTGTAACCGATAGTTGGAAACACAGAGTTCAGATCTTCAACAGTGATGGAAAATATTTAAGATCTTTTGGTCGGAGAGGCAACAAAGCGGGCGAATTTAAGTATCCTAAGGGAATAACTTTTCATAAAAATGGAAATATTTTCGTACCAGAGCAGTATAACCATAGGATCCAGATTTTCAGTGAGGAGGGTGAGTACGTAGGTATGTTTGGTGGGATAGTCAGCTCTGTTATCCTTGGGGTTTATCTGTAGACAGTGATGGCAATATCATTGTTGCTGATACAGGTAACAAACTGATTAAGATCTTTTCTCCTGATGGCAAGTTTCTAGTGAAGATAGGTGGGCAGGGCTCTCTTACTTATCCTATCCACTGTGTTCAGTGTGATAGATATCTCATAGTGTCAGATGCACATGAACATTGCGTTAAGGTTTTCAACTATGATGGAAACTTTCAGTACAAGTTTGGAAAGGAGGGTGGAGGGGACGGGGAGTTAAGTATTCCCGGTTGTTTGTCAGTGAACAATTCAGGACACCTGATGGTCTGTGATTCAGGTAATAATAGAATACAAGTATTTCAACTTAATGGAAAGTTTGTTGGCAAGTTTGGAACACAGGGCAGTAATTTAGGAGAATTCAATTCCCCGGAGTCATTAGCACTTCTCAGTACTGGCCGAATTGTTGTGTCTGAATGGCATAACCATCGCATCCAGATACTGGAGTGAACATTGTTCTTTACTGATATAAAGAGAAAACCGGTAATTATGGGATTATTTTGAAAAAAGATTCAAAGTCTATTTTAGTTTTCAGTTTTCAGTTTTCAGTACTCAAAAAATTACTGGTAATTTGGTTAATTCTTCAATAATTGTTTTTCTTGGTTATGGGGGGCGGGTAAAGAAAACATATTTGTTTCTTGCAGATGGATGGGATTAATAACTGCATCTCTTGAGTTGTATTGCATGAATTATTTTGGAGGAAAGAAAATATTTTTTGTTTGCTTTACAGTTCGTTATAATAACTTTGGGCTGAATTTTGAGTAGAGAATAGTGCGGCATCACTTTCTTTTATGGTTATTTCAATTGTCTGTAGCTGCGAGGCTGCAAGGCTCTTTTGGTATGATTACACTCCTGAGCGTTTTCTTAATTGAAAGAAGAAACGTATTATTTGTAAAATGATTACTATACTATTTGACATTTAATTATCTTTATGTTTTTATAGTAAGTTTGGTTTGGGATTAGCAGGTAATTGACAGTCAGTTATGTACTGGAAAATATGTAGTACAATGAACATTGCTTCAATTAACTTACTGAGTTGCTCTTTGGCTTGAGGTTTTGTGTTTTTGTTATACTTAATAGCAGTATTTGTTAGCTACAGTGCTACAGTTAAACCCCGCTTTATGAATGAGTGCTTAATATGGACACCTCGACATTAACAAGAGTGATTTAAGTTCCTAGCTCCAACTTTTTCTGTCAACTTGACCAGCCTGCCTAAGACAGACACCTGGATTATATCAACACTTAGTGTGAACTTGACGGTCTCCGAAGAAACGGGGTTCGACTGTATCTGTAGATTAATATATATATTTTTAAAGAATGTATTTATAGCTTTAGTTTATTGGAACTTTTTAAAGTTAGCTGCTTTAATGATGAAACATTTTGTAGAAAGAGCTAATAGCAATGATAAACAATAGTGAATAGCCTTTGATATGAAATAATTGTGAAATCTCCATTTACTTTCACGATGTGAGAAACTGAAATAAAGTGTAAGTTAAGTGAAGTGGTAACATGTCTCTTCTTGAGAAGCGAATTGCTTTGTCTACTTTTCAGAAAAGTTAGCGAGATAAAGGTGAAATCCGTAAACTTGTAACAATAGAATGTGAGCAATATTTCCTTTGTACTGAATGAGCAAACAATAATTTTATTATATTTGTTCTTTTAGAACTTCGCTGATAAATTTTAGAAACATGAATTTCTTTACTGGCCATGAACTCGAGTAATAACTGGAAGCGACTCACAAAAGCGAGAACACGCGCGCGGCTCACTACTCGCGAGGAAAAGGACAGAGTACCTGCAGGAGAGGACCAAGGAAATTCGTTTTCTCTCCCGCCGGACACCATTCAAATTCGCGCCATATTATTCCCCAAGCGAGTGCTGCGTAGATAATGAAAATAGAGAAACTAACAATGAGCATAACAGTGAGCCTTGATTTGATTTCTCTCGTTCCTCTGTTTAGTTGCATTTCTGAGATCTGGAGACTTTCATTTTTGAGGCCAAGAATTATTAACGTTTAAAATTTTACGCAACTAACGGTTAACCTCATCTTATTTTCAACCTCTAATTGATACCACGTAAGATGGAAAGGACAGCCTGCACGTGTAACAACAACAATAGCAATATTTTATTATTTTACAATTGATCCTTTAAGACCCGGTATTGCCCATTGAGCATTGCACGCTGCGATCTCTTGGCGGCCATTTTTGTGATGTTGAAAATTCTGAGGCTTTTGTTTGCGGCCAGAATAGAACTCTTTAATAACAATGGACGCCTCGCTCCCGTGAAAACCAAAACAACAACAGAGGCGCCCAAAACATAATAGCCAATACTGGGCCTTTAATGCCCGGGCTCCGCAGGTTGCAGTGCTTATCGAGACAGGCCAGGATAATCAGTAAAAGAAAATGAAAATACACACTAAGAGCTACAAATAAATAAAATAAAATAATAAGTAAATACGAAAACAGATTAAGTCTCTAAAAACAACTATGTAATTAATTGAGGTTGGCAACGCAGTATGTTATGCAAAAATTATGGGAGGTGGATAAATAAGACAAAAGTAAATAAGATAAGATAGCTGAAACAAAGGTGATAGCTACTGAGTGAATTTCCTAACTTTTGCGATAATGGTTCTAAAATATCGATTCTAAAATATCGAGCAAAATCATACATGAGGCAGTCTTCCGGCAGCTCATTCAGTTGTTAGCATGTGCTCGTCAGGTAGAACTTTAAGAACTCACGAAGGCTTGCGATTCGATCGGCGCGAAACACGCGTCCCTCGTGAGTTCGAGGTAGCCACGCGTGGTTGTGTTAACACAAGCCCGGGTCAGCCTTATTTTTTTCGTTTGTCACCTTGTTTGGTTCAGCTTCATTCTCTGAGGCCTGCGTAGCCAGAAGAAGATAGTAACTTGATTCAATTAAAAAGTCTATAGTCTGTAGTCTACATTTTGCCTCTGGTATATAGTTTGCGTTTTATAATGACCAGTCTGAATGCTGCCTGATGATTACGCAGAAAAAAAAAATCATTATTTTGCCCAATCCACGGTCAGTCGTCCACAGTTCATTTTGTTCGTTTTAATACGAAGCTTGTACGAAAGCAAATTTTCTATTTGTCTTGTTTATTAACATTTTGCTCGTAAAGGGAAAGTTTGAAATAACGAATATCAGGAAATCATCAGAAAGTTCAGTGTTTGGATCAATCACAGTTGATGTAATACTAGTATACTTTAGAGTTCTCTGCTGCATTCATTCTCCGCCTACTTTCCTTAATCTAACATGATACTGAATCTACTCGATTTTTAGCCTCTTCCAGG
>JAHPZR010003969.1:0-10000 GCA_019787425.1 Platygyra sinensis
CCCCACAATTCATCTTAGTGTTGACTCTGCTGCTATGGGAGCTTGAGCGGTTACCCCTTTCTTGCATTTACCACTCATACATGAGAAGTAAAAGTCTGTCCTTATCAAAATATCGACATTAATACTAATAATTAACTGGTCCACGAGGGTACGAGTCAGCAAGTATCAAGCTCTGCTGGTGAGGGTAATTTTCTAAGCTCATCTCCACTGGTTCTAGTGGTGCGCAGATCTTGTCAATGGTGAGGGCCTCCATGCTAACTGGCTTTGAAATGCTTTCTTGAACAGAAGTGAGTGAGAAACTGACTCTCTTCATTTTCTTCGTTTGACTGGTGTCTCCTCCCAACATGGATACACTAAGGACTTCAGAAGGTCCATCAAGGGCTAATGATTCAGCAACGTTCTTTGTGATATAAGACCTTTGGCTTCCTGAGTCAAACAGGACCCTCACAGTTGCTGTCTGGATATTGTCTGAACCAGCATGGCTGTCCCAGTCTGTAATAAGGTTTGTTGCATCTTGGAGTTGTATGAAGCCACAAATCCGCTTAATGTTGTCTGTCTTTGTCCCTCTGTGGTATGGTCCAGGTCACCATGAAGCATAGCGTGATGACGCCGACCACACCCTTCAACACTGCACTTGGGTTGGCGACAGACTGAAGAGTAGTGGAAAGTATTTGCAGGCTTTAAACAGTTAAAACACAGGCGGTTCTCCCTTACTAACTGCCAGCGTTCATCGAGTGACTCTTGCTTAAGCTCTGGAGGTTTAAGAGTTTCATGTCCCTGCTCCTTACACAAATGGCAAGCTGCACAACTTTTCCGATTCGTCCCACTTGCTAGTAAACCAGCAGCTGAAAACACTTTCTCTCGGGTGTTCTTTACCTCAGTTCCATCCTTGTCCCGTCCCCCACTTCCTATTGCTGTTTCACCATTCTCACCAATCACGCTAGCATTTGTTTCCCCGGCCTCTTTGGAAATCACTTGTTTATTTAAGGACTTGAAGAATAGTTCAAGATCAACACTTTCTTCCTTGATGTCAGTTAGTGCTAATTCCCATTTCTCAGATAACTCAAGTGGAAGCGTGGTTGCCAATGTTGGAAGGATGATACGAGAATGGGTCATTGGTTTTTCACCTAGGGCCTCCAAAGCTCTTATCCGATTCTTTAGAGTGTCATGAAGATCTCGCAAAGACTCTACCCCTTTGTTTGACCTTGGCTCTTGGTGGTCGCAAATTACAAGTCTAGCCTCACAGGGGGTCGTGATGCTCTTCCACAGCAGGTCCTGGCCCGAACAGATTCCAAAGCTGGCGTTTCGAACTTAAGCCCTTTCGTCGGATCTCTTCGCACCCTCCAAGAAATACAATATGAAAGAGCTTTTCGGCTTCTGAACCCAAATTAAAAGACCTTGGCTTCTCAGCCCTGCTAATTGCACTCTGGCGAATAAAATGTACTAAAATCTGCTTGGCTTCACAGTCCAAATTGTGGGGTGGAACAAAGCTGTGTACAAGCACGTGAAAGATGACGAGCAAGCTAAACAAAATGCAAAAACATGCCGAGACGGAAAGAAAAGCAGTTAAACCACAAAATATGCAGCAACGAACAAAGCAAACCGAAAAATAAAAGAAGGAAACTGTAAAAACAACTTGAAGATGCAGAAAGATAGCAAGAGGCGAAGAGGTGTGCAACAGGAAGATAAGCGAAACATATACGAACTTCCGAAATGAACAGTAACAAATCGCGAGAAAAGTCAGCACTAAACAAAGCGAGGAAAAACCTGCAACTGTTGGTCAAGAACTGCAGCCTGGGCGGCCTCAACGCCTTAAACGGCCAGAGCTTGAGGAACCGTTCATCCGTCATAGAAGCAAATTATTAGAGCAAGCAAAGGATAAGATGCTTCCAGCACGCTAGTTAAGTGAAAGTGATATGAAGACATTATGGAGTCGGATCTTATACTCGCTCGGCAAGGGACTGGTGCGAATACGTCTCTTCAACTTGAAAACAAAGGTTATTTCTGGGCATTTGCTCTTAAGGCTTTGGAGTGTTCCAAATATTTCATGTCTGTGATTACTGAACTACATCTGAGTGGCGTTTTAAAGTGATAATATTGACAAGAAGCAAAAGTATTTTAATTTAGAAACTGATGCGTCGAACTGTAAAACTCTCCATTAATGTACTTTTGATAAAGAACTAAGTTGGTAGAGAGTGGATTGCAAATGGCATTACTACTAATCGAGTTTGCACCCGCCGACTTCGCATCCCTGAACTCATGAAAAACTTTCTATTTCGAGTTTTCCTTAGCCTTCAATGGATTAAAGAATGAGAAATAAACGTTTTTTTTTTCAGATTTTCTTTCATTATGTTCAGAATATTGTTTTTTATGCTTTGGTAAACTGAAGAAATTTTTAGCCGTTTATCGCTAGTAGAGTGAAAGTGGGTGCGAACTCGCTTGAATACAAAACCTCAAGCTAAGTGCATTGCCACTTGCTTTGAAAACAACGGGTTTATTACTCTAGCAAAATAAAAATTCTGAGTTATCTTGAATCCCACAAAAATTTCTAGTGAAGTAAACGAACTGGAGGTATTCCCACACCCTTTGCTGCTCTCTCACTCCTACTCCCTCGGCCAGTGAAACTGCCATAGCGACCAATGACTAAACCTTTGTGTTTTCCATAGCAACCTTCTTGACAGTGGAGTTAACAATACTACCTGGGGTACCAAGTGCGACACACTTCATGAATTGTTCTTCGATGTACAGTGGTTCAACGTTTAAGGCAACCAAACGTGTGTGACAAAGACGAGAACAAAGATACAAGAGATGGCACATGAGTGCGAGCATTGTGGCAAGTTCTTTAACTCGTTGTCAGCTTTCAAGCAACATGAACGAATTCACACAGGAGAAAAGCCGTATACATGCAAGCATTGTAATAAATGCCTTAGCAAATTAGGACATTGCAAGGAACATGAACGAACTCACACAGGAGAGAAACCATACAAATGCAGGCACTGTAAAAAGTGCTTTAACCAGTCAGCAGCTTGCAAGCGACATGAACGAACTCACACAGGAGAGAAGCAATACAAATGCAGGCATTGTAAAAAATGTTTCAGCCAAGTAGGACATTGCAAGCGACATGAACGAACTCACACGGGAGAGAAGCCATACAAATGCAGGCATTGTAAAAAGTGCTTTAACCGGTCAACAAATTGCAAACAACATGAACGAACTCACACGGGAGAGAAGCCATACAAATGCAGGCATTGTAATAAGTGCTTTTGTTGGTCAGCAGCTTGCAAGCAACATGAACGAACTCACTCAGGAGAGAAGCCATACAAATGCAGGCATTGTAAAAAATGTTTCAGCCAAGTAGGAGATTGCAAGCGACATGAACGAACTCACACAGGAGAGAAGCCATACAAATGCAGGCATTGTAAAAAGTGCTTTAACCGGTCAGCAAATTGCAAGAACCATGAACGAACTCACACAGGAGAGAAGCCATACAAATGCAGGCATTGTAAAAAGTTCTTTAGCCGTTCATCAAGTTGCAAGCGACATGAAGGAATGCACACAAGGGACAGCTTTTTTAGAAAGAGCCAGCATGATCAGACGTGCTTTCAACTAAAAAGATACCATCGGGAGTCATCTTCGATTGAGGGTGGCAAACAATCGGGTATGTTGTTCTCTTTATTGACTGAGGAAAATTCAAGGGAAGTTGATAGCCACACCTGTTGGATTTGTCAGGAGGAATTTAGCAGCAGGCCATCTCTCATCAAACATTACGATGATCATATGAGAAAGCATTCTGATATATAAATGGTAATCTCGCCCTCGATTTTTTTTCTGGTCGTTTTTATTGTTTTTAAATGTATATCGAGGTCACTGCAACATGTATGGTATTCTCAATTAACTCAATCGTTAAAGTTCTTTGATTTGTTCTTTTAAAAGTGTCAAAACATAACAGTCAAATCACTGAAAATATAGTTATTAGGAGTTTTAGTTTATATAAGCAATTGGAACAAAATGTGAATCCCATAAAAACAGTGTCGTATGTTACAGTGGCATGCTATTATTCTAAGTAACTGTCTGGTTCATGCTTTACGATAACGACATAAATTCTCTCGCTCTCATTGGGTAATTTCTATCGTCAGTAAGCGGACAGCTGAATGAATTTATAATTTATGCGATGCGTCAACAAGCGAGAGCGGACAATTTGGCAATTTTTATCGTAAAAAAAAGCAAATAGATGTCAGTTTTTCACGCGTCTGTCCTGTGTTTGAGTATTGACAATGTATTTCAAAGTAGTTTGCGGATCCACTCGACCATCGCGTCAAGGATCCGCAGCTACGTTGACAATGTTTATGACGAACTTCATGATCAACAGCAGCACAGACACATGAAAAACTGACGTCAGTTTGTTAATTTTATCGATACAACGACAGGAGCTGGAATTCAATTAATTTGTTTTTGATTTATTTTCTTATAATTTTTATCACAATTCTTTTTGATCTCTCACCCTTTTTTGTGTCCACACAGAAGAAGCCTTGCCGTTCTTTCAAAGTGTACAAGTCCGGCACTAAAATTAAATTTCTCTTATACCCTTTAAAAGTCGACACTGTAATTATGGCTGTATTAAACTTGGGTAGTTTTGTAAACAAGAGTGATTATATGGTTAAAACTTATGAATGCAACTAGAGACTATCGCCTTGTTGATATTTTATTTTTATATCCGTGAGGTTTTCATGGTCAGAATGTCCGATGGAAACTTCGTCAAGGTTTGGTTTGCGTTGTGTATGCGGTGGTTAGTTATTACTTAAGGAGTGTTTGATTGTTTATGAGAATGTTAATGGTGGTTGCGTTTATTCCTGTTGTGTTTAGCAAGATTACCAAAACTGATTCGATTTAGGTCCTGCAAACGTGGTTTTGTAGTCCAATTGTCATGTTAATATTAAGTAAGAAAGATACGCCCCGTTCCTGATTCCTGCCTGCCATATTAAAGAGTAATCCCCTTAGATCTCAAATTTAAAAAAGCTTTGATTCCGACCGCTAAATCAAATCAGTAAGCCATTACATTTTAAGCAGGACGCGGACAGCAATTTTATAATTACTATAGGTTGATTTGTCAATGTACATTGTATTATTTTAGTGAAAGTGGTTCATTATGGCAAATATTTCCGGAGAAAACTTTTCCATCAAGGTTGTGTTAAAGACCCAGTATTGACCATTATGTTTTTAGCGCGTCTGTAATTTTTTTAACGTCCGTGATTGCGAGGTTTCTATTGTCTTCCAATGCACAGCATGCAATGCATACTGCCCAAAACTGGTTCTTTATAAGTATTTTGCTTGGTCTTTATTAGTTTTATATTGAAGAAAGTAGTTTGATTCTACGTAATAATCGTTTTACTGTTTGTTCTTCAGTTAATGAAGGTTTAGTTTCATTGACATAAGTGGTTCAATATAAAATAAGGTGGTTTTGTTAATAAACAGCCTTTTTTTCTAATTGCTTGGTGTCACCTTTACGTCGAAAAGAACTATTTTTATAATATCTATACCTTTTAATTCATTAGCCTGTACATTGCTAATACAGGAAGATGGTTAGGCAGGCCAGTAAACATCAAACTGAAGGAAACAAACAGGATGAGGTCCTTGACCCTGTACATCTTTTGTTGTAAGCTCGTTGAGTATCCATGAATGTCATAATCGCAATGCTTCTCTTGGCTAGTTATACGAGCAGACATAACCACCTTTTGTATTTTGCCAGGTTTCAGTGTAGAGTCAACACCAAAAATAGCTGAAAAAAACATACAACAAAGACCTTAATTTTTTTTAGCATATTTTGGGTGCCGGAAGTAGCTAGGTAATACTGCCGATACACCAAATCCCCTGGGTAATTTATTCTGGTTAAAGGAAATTTGGTATAGTTCCCACGGGTCAATGAAAATTTGTCCTCGGTGAGGTTTGAACCCACAACCTTCGGATAAAATCTATAGGATCCACTGGATAGCAATTTAAACAGCCTTCGAACAACCTGAGCCAGGTGGTGAGGCGACCAGATGCCTTTCAGTTTTCTTCAGTCTCGAAACATTGAAAGCTTTGCCCGCGACCGGTTGACTAACACCGATGCCCAGGGCGCTTTCCATTTGACCAAATATTCCGGTTTGAAATTCCGGGTATTCCATGCGACGAATGGAACGGTACGTATTTTCCGTTTTGTTGGACTAACCCGTCCCAGGTCATCACGCTCCAAGTAAGTTTCGCGTGAAAATACGAAATCAAACAGAGGACTCTTTTACGGGTGTGGACAAAACGCGGGGTAGGCCACATGGCCTAGGCCATGGTGTAGGCCATGGCCTACCCTGTGGCCTACCCTATGGCCTACTCTATGGCTTACCGGTGGTCAGATTTTGTAAAACATTAACACGACATTGGTAAGAGTCGACTGAGTACGCTGCATAAACTTCTATCAATCGAATAGGGGTATACTAAAAAGTCACGAACATGATTTTCAAAGTCAGATGGAACAAAACAAAATATGCCAATGTTACAGCACTCAACCTAAAAACACCCTGTTTCTCTCTGTCTTCAACGTATCCTCGAGTCAAGGACTCAGCTTTAATAAAAGGGAGGAGAAGGTCCAATATTGCGCTACCCAAAATGGCGGCGCCACGATCCATTTAAGTGGCTGTCAGTTTAGTGGAGTGTTAGTGTAAATAAGAAGTGAACAGTGGGCTGTGACTAAATGTGGGACGGGGACTGTGATGCTGGATTCGTGAATCAGGGACGTGTGGACTGGGGGACGCGTGGACTTGGGGTCGTGGGACTCACAAAGGAGGCAATTTGAGCCGTTGATCTCTGAGTCATGGGGCACGAGGACGAGAGAACTCTCTGAGACGCGATACCGTTAGCATGAGGACATAGGGATATCAAACAAACATCACCCGAGTTTTGCATGTAACATGTAAAATACAATTTTCTGTGGTGTCCAGAAAGGTATTTTAAACAGCTATTATGTGAACCAGAGAAAGGTACATGCCAGGAAACCAAGGAAAGATACAAATAGATTGTTTTAGCCTGAGTGCGGTAAGATTTGCATTGTTTCGTTCCCTATTGAAAATCGTGTCAGTGACTTTTGGGATGCCCCTGTTCGATTGATAGAAGTTTATGCAGCGTACTCAGTCGACTCTTACCAATGTCGTGTTAATGTTTTACAAAATCTGACCACCGGTAAGCCATAGAGTAGGCCATAGGGTAGGCCACAGGGTAGGCCATGGCCTACACCATGGCCTAGGCCATGTGGCCTACCCCACGTTTTGTCCACACCTCTCTTTTACCTTGGTTAACTTGCTTTGGGGTTGCTCGATCGTCGAAAGTGAAGTTGAAATAAACGTTGTATTAGTGAGGGTATCAACATAACTCTTATCATAAGAATTTAAAAGGAGTCCGCGACTACATTAAGGGTACGATACCTCTATATTTTCCTGACGAGTTCAAGATTGGCTTTCGAATGACGAGCGGGCTGTTCACTCGCGCAGTTATGCTCACATTTCACGTAGCTCACATGTATTTTTGCACTACTCACTAAAGTTTGTTGAGGCCAATCCACTACAATAATGTTGAAGTAAGATACATGTATTTCACTCGTTTGATTTCCGAAGAGAAACTGGGCCCGAGCAGAAATCGTCAAATGGAACGGGATTTTCCGTGCATTCCGTTTTTTCGGAATTTTAGGACAACCTCCGGAGGTTGTCCACAATTCTCGAAACGAATTTCCAGAAACGTTCTGTTCCATTTGATTTTGTACCGGAATTTCCGGAAATTTTGGTCAAATGGATCGCGCCCCCAGTCTTCCTCACCCAAGTGAAATATTCCTGAAATGTTCTTGAAATGCCGATAGACTGGACTCTAGGCTCGAGTGTGACACTGTAATGTAATGGCGGCCTGCTGTTGTGGTTGAAGTTGTGGTCGTCTGGTTTATCGAGGTAAGCGAGTCTATAGGGGAATCCTACAGAATTGGGTTTCGGCTAAACTCCAGAATACCCGGCCACTTCTTAGCATCTCATTGAATAAGAATAACAACTATTGTTATATACGTACCTCGTTCAAAGCGCACCCACACATGTAAATTAAGTGGCCGGGTATTCTGCAGTTTCAGTTTGTGATGGAGCTACAACATTATCAGTTCTGAATATTTTCATATATAGTTCGATTAACTCTGCCAATCAATATTGTCATGAGCCTTACGCGGTATTGAATACTTTTTGTGTAACACGCTTTTGCCCCGGGGGGATGGGGGTACTCCCCTATAAGGGCTTAATGGGGACGTGCGGCCAGCCAGGGTATGTTTTTCGGGATTTTTGTCGAATTTATCATTTATTGTCTTAATCAGGGTATCGCTTTATCTTTTTTTTTTCTTAAACAGGATATCTTTTCTTAGAGGATAAACAGCAAAATTTTTACAAGCTCTTGTTAATTAATATTGACTTCTGTTGACTTTGGCATTGATACCAGGCACATTAAATTTCCATTGATTACACAACAAGAAAGCCACACAACTTGTAACCACAACTTTTAATGCCTTATATGGGTATCAAAAATCGGAATTCTATCTTAAACAGGGTAGGAAAATCAGCTATATTTGTCTTAAACAGGGTCATGGGATAAGGCACCGGGCTGCACCCCCCCACCCCACCCAGGGATATAAAGGGTACCCCCCCCCCCCCCCCGGGCTTTTGCAGCCCAGTTTTTGAAAGAAAATGTATTGGGTATTATCTCTTTGGCTGCCTGGAGTCAATTCATATCTAACATGTTTCCTTTGCAAAGACATATGCCAGTTACAAAAATTTAAACAGTGATGTCAGCATAACCCTCGTTTTTGGATGTTTTTTCTTGTCATGCTGAGTGAAACATATATAAACAATAGCCTCCATTTGGCACGAAAATATGCTAGGATATTTGTTCGTGGACATTATCTGTTCCGAGAAGTGAACAGTTTTCAGAGAGTGGAGCTCGAGGAACAGATAATGTCCAAGGAGAAATATCCGAACATATTTTCACCCCAGACGGAGGCTATTGTGTTTATTATCCTTCAAATCTTTTTTGCAACGTGCACAGTTTTGAAAATTGGGGGATATTCTTGGATATTCCTCAGTTCGCGCGCAAGCGAAAAGATTTGATGGATTATACACAAGACCTCATATCTTTTCATCTGACTCATGAAAGAGAACAATCAGAGTCTGTGTTTAAATTACATTGATAATGTGGAATACCATAGGTGGCAAGATGGAGGTCGTGCTGCAGTAGAGAAAAATAGGGGGTCCTGTATACTTGTTGATACCAAAGAAGCACCAAAGTTCCAAAAGGGCTTTTGAAATAATGTTGCTTAAGAACATATTGCACAACTTTGCAGTTGCAGACTACAATAAACCATTAAAGCTGATGTACCTTAATAAGGCTTGCGTTCAAAATGGAATACTTGTTGCTTTTGGGAAGTCGGCACAATTTCTGTGTTACTAGTAACAGATAACTGTTAATTAATTCATTGCTAGGTGATATTATTGTGCCTGTTTGAAAACAGTCAAGACTGCATTCAATTGTGGTGGCCTAACAGGCTAAAACTTGTGTTCCCATTTCCAATGCTGCAAGCAACCAGTCCAATTCAGTGTTCTCCCTACATGTAGCTTTTAATACACTGACACAATGATCTCAGTCAGGGAGTGAACCTTGATACTAATCTGTGCCAGGATTCAGCTGTTAATGGTATTATTATTTAATACTCCTGCAACTATAATGTATGTCACATTTATGTTCTCTGTCTGATTAAGTCATAAACATCCTTGACACCTCATTAGAATTTTGGTTTTTTTTGAATTTCACTGAATGTTCTGAAATGCAACAACTACTTGGTATGTAGTGTAGACATGGTGTGCAATAGTTAACCAACTCAATGAAAGTCAAAAGGTTATATGGGACTTCCATTTTGTGAATTAATTTCGCAGGATACTGTTTGCTTGTTTTT